>JAWQFJ010000886.1:15000-17500 GCA_034096865.1 Theodoxus fluviatilis | reverse complement strand
TGTATGTCAAGTGAGATGATTTGAAATCAATAAAATTCCAATACTTTGTGGGTGAAAACAACAGGCCATCATATACCCTGTCCACCCCAACAGTTATACTTTTGATATTAGAGTCTCTTCTAGCAACATTTATGGTTTTATACTCAAAACAGAATTCTTCAGTTCTTGACTGAAGTTAGATAGTGTGTAATCCAGATTTAAATAGAAAAATATATAAATAATAACCCTAAAATGTCATGGCTTTATGAAACTGTTCAAAATAGCTATTTATAGTTGGTTAAGATGGACAAAGTAGTTATGTACACATGTTGAGTCAGATGACTATTTCAGCACAGATTGATTCAGTTTTATACCAGTCTAGAGAAAGTTCAACTTTAAGACTGGAGCATCAGTAGCCATGTCATCCAGTGGTATGTCAAAATGACAAAAACAGTATCTATATGAGTTTATCATTAAGGAAAAATACACATTTCTACTCTGAAATCATGGGGAAAGGGCAGGATTTGACTGGTACCAAGACTACTTCACATCTGACCCCTAAACATTCAGCTACTCAACATAATCAAAGATGTATCTTTGTTTACAACCACCATAATTCCCTTGTGAACTTTTGAATTGTTAGAACACACATGACTAAAAGTATCACCAAAGAGCAGAAGTCTTTACAAACTGCCATTTAAAAGTCTTGGGTTTTTGGACTAAATGGTTTACTAGAAAATGCCATAATTCCAGCACAACCATTCCTCCCACAGCAAACCTTTGCTTGAGCCAATTGGTCTGCACACAAGCTAGGTGGGAGAGATTTCACCCAACACTATAAATAATTTTCATAAGACTCCAACAAAGCAACTGAACCACACAAACTGTGGCTTGACCAGACTGACCCCTGCTTTGGAACGGAATGTGAAGACCATGGCACCCAGGAGATGCCCAGCAGACCATTCATCAAAACAGCGGGAAACTTCCTGGGGGATTTTGACTGCAGACGGCTGTGACCGTGACATTTTTGTGATGGCCTTCAGTCATAAACCAGTATTTCTAGGAATGTTTATCACTTGCAGGCATATTTATAATCCAAGGGTAGCAGTTCATCTAAAATGTGTGGTCATTCTCCTCTGCCTTGTTCACTTTCAATGGGAAACTGTCACAAAGCTGGTTTTGCATGGGGGATTTATGACTGTAACTGCAGTCCTGCTTTATTTTTAGCTATAACCTTCTCTCATGCTGATAGCAGAGAATGCTACTTTGAAACAGTGCATTGAAGGCAAAGAATGATGAAGAAGAAGAAGAAGAAGAAGAAGAAGAAGAAGAAGAAGAAGAAGAAGAAGAAGAAGAAGAAGAAGAAGAAGAAGAAGAAGAAGAAGAAGAAGAAGATGAAGAAGAAGATGAAGAAGAAGAAGAAGATGAAGAAGAAGAAGTAGAAGAAGAAGAAGGGGGAGGAGGAGGAGGAGGAGGAGGAGGAGGAGGAGGAGGAGGGGGGGGGGGGGGGGGGAAGAGGAGGAGGAGAGGGGAGAGAGAAGGAGGAGGGAGGAGAGAGAGAGGGAGGGAGAGAGAGGAGGAGGGGGGAGGGAGAGAAAGGAGGAGGAGGAGGAGGAGGAGGAGGAGGAGGAGGAGGAGGAGGAGGAGGAGGAGGAGGAGGAGGAGGAGGAGGAGGAGGAGGAGGAGGAGGAGGAGGAAAAGAAGAAGAAGAAAGTAACTGGCATCAGCACAACCACTTCCATTACCACCCAGGAATAATTCTAAAATTGAGAGTGATGCATGTAAAATAAAGTGGTCAGCATATGTTATATGTATCTTAAAATTCCAATTTACACTCATCACTGGTTGTGAATTGCATTCTTTTTCAATACTTTTCAAAATTGCAAAGTGATCTTCTTCCATATCACTATGTTTTATAGCGAAATATTTTCCTTCATAATGGCCATCCCTATTGTCTTTCCACAAATGAAAACAGGGATTGTTTGGTTTTTTATCTGCTTTCAAAACAAACCTACAGGCATCAATGTCATAGATTTCAACCAAGCTCCACACATTCTCCCAAGCATATTGCAGAGATCGACGTCATGTGCAGAACAAAATGTGCATGCATGTTTACATTTGTATGAGCCAGTCATTTGGCAGAGTGTACAGCATACACCTGGACAGGTAACAACTCGCATGCCAAGTCAAAACAGATCAGAAAACAGAGCAACACAAGCTGTCTCCACTATTGACAGTCTTTACTATCTCAGTTACAAGCTGTCTCCATTGAAATTCTTCACCGTCACTGTGATCAGTTACAAGCTGTCTCCATTGAAATTCTACACTATCACTGTGATCAGTTACAAGCTGTCTCCATTGAAATTCTTCACTGTCACTGTGATCAGTTACAAGCTGTCTCCATTGAAATTCTACACTATCACTGTGATCAGTTACAAGCTGTCTCCATTGAAATTCTTCACTGTCACTGTGATCAGTTACAAGCTGTGTCCACTGAAATTCTACACTATCACTGTGATCA
>JAWQFJ010000886.1:7500-10000 GCA_034096865.1 Theodoxus fluviatilis | reverse complement strand
TATCATAATGAACAAACTTCAATGACCTTTTTTAATGGAGGAATAAAAATTGTCACCGAAAAAGCCACAGCTCCTCTTCAATTATCTGCAATAATTTATCTCCAAAGCAGTACCTAATAGACGAAGTATAACACGAAACATCATGAAAGTAATGCCTGTGCACTTGCCTTTGTGATCTAGGAGAGCACTGATGCAATTCTCGTGCTCCTTTGGTGATCACGAAGTGCACATCAAAATTAGATGTGAGTGAGGTCTAAGTGGCAAAGTTTTTTCGGACTTTCAACATAACAGCAAAAGAGTGGTGTCAAAAAAACTTGTACTGTGACTGACCTATTTCCGACTGGGTCAAAACCCTACGTCGTTGTCGAGAGAAACTAATTTTGATTGGTTGAAACTTATTTTGGAAATAAAATAACTTAAACTGAAATAATGTGGGGGGTTTTCATCGAAGTGGTCACTAATGCCCCTTGGGGCTTAATGCCCCGCTTTCCCCTATAGTAAAAATAAAAGTTCAATCAATATGAGTTTCCCTTCCAACTTGTCTACAATAGTTAGACTAAATATCATCTTGACACATGGATTCTAAAGAAAAATTTGACTGGATGAGCCAACGACAAAACTCAATTTAGGGCCCAAGTGAATTTGATTGTCAGGGTATCGTCGGTTCAATAATGTCAGCCATTGTGTGCAGATCACAACTCTCAGGAAATATTATTTCACGACTACATCTCACGAAATTGTGACGGCAGCACAAGTATACACAAGTTGATAAGTGTAAGGAGATGCAACCATCCCACTGCTTTTGTCTCGTTTGCAACGGAAAGATATATATATATATATATATATATATATATATATATATATATATATATATATATATATATATATATATATACGTGTGTATGCGGCGTAGTTCCTGCAAAGCACAATTAGTTTCTTGAAAATGGTTCGGAGATACATAGATTTCAATAACGCACGCAACGTAAAATCATACCTTACAGCTAGTATGATATCTTCGTTTCATTCCTTGACCGCTAATATATGGAAACATACTGCTATAACCGGGACTCGAGAATCACGAGCATGCGATGGGACCGAACGGGAGATGGGAAGAGCAGAAGGAGAAAAAATTAAAGGGGGAAAGAAAGGGGGAAAATGGGGTAAAGAAGGGGTAAAGAAGGGGGAATGAAAAGGGAAAAGAGAGGGGAAGGAAGGGGGAAGACATGTGGAAAGAAAGAAGAGAAGGAGGAGGAGGAGGAGAAGGAGGAGGAGGAGGAGGAAAAGGAGGAGGAGGAGGAGGAGGAGGAGGAGGTAGAGGAGGAGGAGCAGAAGGAGGAGGAGGAGAAGAAGGAACAGGAGGAGGAGGAGGAACAGGAGGAGGAGGAGGAGGAGCAGGACGACGAGGAGGGGGGAGAAGGTGCAGGAGCAGAAGCAGGACGAGGTCGAGGACGAGGAGCAGGAGCAGGACGAGGAGGAGGAAGAGGAGGAGAAGGAGCAGGAGCAGGACGAGCTCGAGGAGGAGGAGGAGGAGGACAAGGAGCAGGAGAAGGAGGAGGAGGAGGAAGAGGAGGAGGAGGAGGAGGAGGAGGAGGAGGAGGAGGAGGAGGAGGAAGAGGAGGAGGAGGAGAAGGAGGAGGAGGAGGAGGAGGAGGAGAAGGAGGAGGAGGAGGAGGAGGAGGACCAGGAGGAGGAGCAGGAGGAGCAGGAGGAGCAGGAGGAGGAGGAGGAGCAGGAGGAGGAGCAGGAACAGGAGCAGGAGAAGGAGCAGGAGGAGAAGCAGGAGCAGGAGGAGGAGCAGGAGGAGGAGGAGAGACAAACGCAAAGAGAGAGAGAGAGAGAGAGAGAGAGAGAGAGAGAGAGACAGACAGACAGAGAGAGAGAGAGAGACAGACAGACAGACAGACAGACAGACAGACAGACAGACAGACAGACAGACAGACAGACAGGCAACCAGGCAGACACGCAGGCAGGCAGGCAGGCAGACAGACAGACAGACAGAAACTGAGTCAGAGAGAGACAGAAACAGACAGACCGAAAGGGGGGGGGGGGGGGGGGGGGGCGCGAGGAATCAGACGACACGTAAACAATTCAGGCAAGAATTCCTTCGAATTGGACGCTGTGCTTGTGGAAGTAACCATCGCCCTTTCCACCACTCTCTCTGCATGAATGGTCCTGTTGGACACGGATGACCGCTTCAGTGTCACCACGCTCGCCAGACCCTGACACGGACAGAGGTCAAGATACGGCTGTGGCTGCTTGGGGACGTCTCTGCTGGCTTAGCTGGACACCCCGGCCCAAGCTGGGTGAGGTGCAGAAAAACCCCCACAAGTTTTTCTGCTGATTAACATTGTATCTCAGTTGAGATTCAAGACCATAGAACCGTAGATTCCTTCTCAGCAGGTTTGGGTTTCCGGTTCATATGCATGTTTTGCCGTCGTGTGACTTCCATCAGATGTTTTCCGATACTTCCCCATGCCCGAGTTGTGAAATCGGGCTGGGC
>JAWQFJ010000886.1:0-2500 GCA_034096865.1 Theodoxus fluviatilis | reverse complement strand
ATAGACCGAAGTTTTTGCCACTTTTTATATATGTGATGAGACAAGATCCTTTGTAGCTCACGAAGTCCACTTAAATGCATGTGGTCTTCAGAGCTACTTCACACAACACGTTGTACGTTTCTGCACTCTCAGTCCTTTTTACAACAGAACCAGAATCCTGTGGACGTTATACTTTAACCCAATATCACTCCATATTAAAAGCAAGTGGATGAGACCGCAATCACCCGATAAAGATTTTAAAAGTAGATACAGATATGGGCACATTAGTCTGGGGATTCACAGGTAAAGGCGAAACCGAGTTGAGTTTATCCACCCTTACTTAGAGTTCCACATCACTTCGTCGCAGGTACGTCGAGCTCCTCGCCGCCTTTATATCCAGCTCAGAGTTTATGGCTTCTCCGCATGGTGTCATTATCTCCAGGGGTTCACAGTCAAGCGTGTGGAATTTCCCGTGCATTAGCGCGAACTCGGAGCTAGACGGCCGTAACCGCCCAGGAAAGAGGGCGTGGAACTTACCGTGCACTCCCTGTTCCCTCGCTGTTCCCTGTCGCCAGTTGTCCCGATGGCCCCTTTCTACACGTCACAATCCTAGGCTGTTCCACAATGAGCACGGCTGCTACTGGCTTGTTTACGTCGTCGGTACAACGGTCGACTTTCGTGTGTAAGTGTGTGTGTGTGTGTGTGTGTGTGTGTGTGTGTGTGTGTGAGAGAGTGTGTGTGGCGTGTGTGTGTGCGCGCGCGCGCATGTGTGTATGTGTGCATGCGTGTGTGAGTGTGTGCATGTGTGTGCGTGTGCGTATGCATGTGTATGTGTGTGTGCGCACTCGCGCGCGCATTTGTTTGTGTATGCGTTCCATGCATACGCGCGCGCTTGCGTGTGTTTACATCCATGTGCGTGTGTGAATGTGTGTGCTCGCGCTCGCGCGCGCATTTGTGTGTGTGTGCGTGCATGTGTATGTGTACGCTTGCGTGCGCGTGCGCGCGCTTGCATGTGCGTGTGTGTATGTGTGTGGGGAGCATGCAACCAGGCTGCGGATGAACGCGCCAAAGTTAGCTTTCACAATTTCCCAGCTCAGCCTACACAGGTATCCGTTTTACTCCTAGGTGGCAAGAGACGGTGAATGGGTAACAAGAGATTGGTCCACAACGAACGGTGACCAGGCTTCCCACATGCGCGCAATTGACACCCCCAGCCTGCGCTTGCGCATGACAGATAACGGAGATCATCACGCAGTGTGCACGGTCATTTAAGACATCTGACGGGCACGTGGGGTTTTGATCAAAGTGGAGTCCACCTCCCGAGAGTGTCAGGAAGACAGGGACCGAAACATTTGAAGACGGGGATTCCTCCTCTGAAGATCCTCATCTGTGTCGCTTCTTCGGAAGTTACTTGTCCTCACTAAGTTCATCTCTACAAACACCACCCTAGCCTGTGGCTAAAATGTTAGTACACGTGTCTACAAAGCACCAGAATGTTCTAGTGTCCCCGGTAAAGCCCCCGGGAGCTTGCCGCTTCTGTTCAGTCCGTGTCAGTGGAGCGTTATAAAGAGTCTCCTTTGTAGGTCTTATCGCCTTGTTCAGCTTGAAATCTAAATGCTGCCCAACACCCTCCTGTCGTCTGTCTCGTGTCTACCCTTGCTCGTGCTGTTTCGTTGGAAGCGATGAATCTCTGAAATTAATGAAACGAAAAAAATGAATGGAGGAGTTGGGCAGTAATAATCAAATCAGAAACGTCTATGAATAGAAAAATCAACAGAATATTTGAGACTGTTTTATGCATTTTAATGCAAAATGCGCCTTTTAAATAGGGATGTTTATTTGGTGTTGAATGATTTCATCTCATGAATCTGTGAAAATGTTATCTCTTTACCATTCAGCTTTTGTTGGAAACGCTCTTCAAATGTTTTGTCGGTATCCACCTCACTCATGAGCGTTTCGGCTTAGTCTGCTCGCAATACTTGCTGTCCTCCTTTTCCATGCGGACACACCATGACATCTGAGACTCAGTATCGCATTTCTCAATTCAGTGTGTTCATATTGCATAACTAATCCTATAATCCTAAACTTTGGTGTAAACATTCCTCGTGTCTCTCACCGTTTATTCAAAGACATGTTATGACCTCATTGCTACTGTCCTCAAAATCAGAGTGAGATGGGGTAGTGACACTGGTGGATAGATATGTGAGTGCTTGTGGATATATATGTGAGTGCTTGTGGATAGGTATGTATGTGTGGAGTTGGGGGTGGGGAGTTGGAACGCACAGTTGGATATGAATGAACTGAGCCTGTCCTGATGTACCCAGGTAGCCTCATTGGTTGCTTAAGGCCGTCGCTCACGGTGACACAGAAATACGCTGTTTCTCTTTCCCTGATCCTTTTTTTCACCTGAAGGGTTTGCACACGATGAAACTTGTTTTTGTGAAACAAATCTATGGACTCTACCCATCACCATAAATGGTTACTCGTGGCATTGCTGCAGATGTTTTCTGCACATAATGGT
>JAWQFJ010000885.1:116276-120143 GCA_034096865.1 Theodoxus fluviatilis | reverse complement strand
AAAGGTTTAAGCAGACTACGCAACTGTAGACAGAAACGGGTCTATCCACACAACATAACTGTAGATTGAGACAGATCTATGCAGATTACATGACTGTAGACAGAAACAGATCTATGCAGACTACATGACTGTAGACAGAAACAGATCTATCTATCCAGACTACATGACTGTAGACAGAAACAGATTTATCACAGACTACATGACTGTAGACAGAAACAGATCTATCCAGGCTACATGACTGTAGACAGAAACAGATCTATGCAGACTACATGACTGTAGACAGAAACAGATCTATGCAGACTACATGACTGTAGACAGAAACAGATCTATCTATCCAGACTACATGACTGTAGACAGAAACAGATCTATGCAGACTACATGACTGTAGACAGAAACAGATTTATCACAGACTACATGACTGTAGACACAAACAGATCTATGCAGACTACATGACTGTAGACAGAAACAGATCTATCCAGACTACATGACTGTAGACAGAAACAGATCTATGCAGACTACATGAATGTAGACAGAAACAGATCTATCCAGACTAGATGACTGTAGACAAAAACAGATCTATCGCAGACTACATAAGTGTAGACAGAAACAGATCTATTGCAGACTACATAAGTGTAGACAGAAACAGATCTATCCAGACTACATGACTGTAGACAGAAACAGATCTATGCAGACTACATGACTGTAGACAGAAACAGATCTATCCAGACTACATGAATGTAGACAGAAACAGATCTATCCAGACTACATGACTGTAGACAGAAACAGATCTATCCAGACTAGATGACTGTAGACAGAAACAGATCTATCCAGACTAGATGACTGTAGACAGAAACAGATCTATCGCAGACTACATAAGTGTAGACAGAAACAGATCTATCCAGACTACATGACTGTAGACAGAAACAGATCTATGCAGACTACATGACTGTAGACTGAAGCAGATCTATCCAGACTACATGACTGTAGACAGAAACAGATCTATCCAGACTAGATGACTGTAGACAAAAACAGATCTATCGCAGACTACATAAGTGTAGACAGAAACAGATCTATCCAGACTACATGACTGTAGACAGAAACAGATCTATGCAGACTACATGACTGTAGACAGAAACAGATCTATCCAGACTACATGAATGTAGACAGAAACAGATCTATCCAGACTACATGACTGTAGACAGAAACAGATCTATCCAGACTAGATGACTGTAGACAGAAACAGATCTATCCAGACTAGATGACTGTAGACAGAAACAGATCTATCGCAGACTACATAAGTGTAGACAGAAACAGATCTATCCAGACTACATGACTGTAGACAGAAACAGATCTATTGCAGACTACATGACTGTAGACAGAAACAGATCTATCCAGACTGCATGACTGTAGACAGAAACAGATCTATTGCAGACTACATGACTGTAGACAGAAACAGATCTATCTATCCAGACTACATGACTAGACAGAAACAGATCTATGCAGACTACATGACTGTAGACAGAAACAGATCTATGCAGACTACATGACTGTAGACAGAAACAGATCTATCCAGACTACATGACTGTAGACAGAAACAGATCTATGCAGACTACATGACTGTAGACAGAAACAGATCTATCCAGACTACATGACTGTAGACAGAAACAGATCTATGCAAACTACATGACTGTAGACAGAAACAGATCTATTGCAGACTACATGACTGTAGACAGAAACAGATCTATCCAAACTACATGACTGTAGACAGAAACAGATCTATCCAGACTGCATGACTGTAGACAGAAACAGATCTATTGCAGACTGCATGACTGTAGACAGAAACAGATCTATGCAGACTACATGACTGTAGACAGAAACAGATCTATTGCAGACTACATGACTGTAGACAGAAACAGATCTATCCAGACTGCATGACTAGACAGAAACAGATCTATCCAGACTGCATGACTGTAGACAGAAACAGATCTATCCAGACTACATGACTGTAGACAGAAACAGATCTATCTATCCAGACTACATGACTGTAGACAGAAACAGATCTATGCAGACTACATGACTGTAGACAGAACCAGATCTATCCAGACTACATGACTGTAGACAGAAACAGATCTATGCAGACTACATGACTGTAGACAGAAACAGATCTATCTATCCAGACTACATGACTGTAGACAGAAACAGATCTATGCAGACTACATGACTGTAGACAGAAACAGATCTATGCAGACTACACGACTGTAGACAGAAACAGATCTATCCAGACTACATGACTGTAGACAGAAACCGATCTATGCAGACTACATGACTGTAGACAGAAACAGATCTATCCAGACTACATGACTGTAGACAGAAACAGATCTATCACAGACTACATGACTGTAGACAGAAACAGATCTATGCAGACTACATGACTGTAGACAGAAACAGATCTATCCAGACTACATGACTGTAGACAGAAACAGGTCTATTGAGACTACATACTTGTATACAGAAAGAGATCTATGCAGACTGAAACTGATTTACTTCCAATTAGACACACAGCTACTTCAGGCCCACTGAAAATGAGCTCATTCAAACAAAGACAGAACTACTTTTGACACACTGACACAGAACTACTTCTGACACACTGACACAGAACTACTTCTGACACTCAGAAACAGAACTACTACAGACACACTGACACAGAAATACTTCTGACACACTGACACAGAACTACTTCTGACACACTGACACAGAAATACTTCTGACACACTGACACAGAAATACTTCTGACACACTGACACAGAACTACTTCTGACACTCAGAAACAGAACTACTACAGACACACTGACACAGAAATACTTCTGACACACTGACACAGAACTACTTCTGACACACTGACACAGAACTACTTCTGACACACTGACACAGAACTACTTCTGACACACTGACACAGAAATACTTCTGACACACTGACACAGAACTACTTCTGACACACTGACACAGAACTACTTCTGACACACTGACACAGAACTACTTCTGACACACTGACACACTCACACAGAACAACTTCTGACACACTGACACAGAACTACACCAGACAGAAACAGAAACAGAACTACTTCTGACACACTGACACAGAACTGCAGCAGAATGCCTCTCAGCTCACCTAGCACGAGACGGTCCCAAAAGTCACGCTTTGCCTTGTTGATGAGAGTCTCCTTGAAGGGCCGGACAAAGTCGTTGTACAGCCTGGGCTCCGACTTCTACAACACACGAACAATCACCACAGGTGAGAACAGCAAATGGACATCCTGGACAGTCCATCCAAACTGAACCAGGGTTCTTTATCCTCCAATACACAGAGCCAGACCATGCAAGTGGAGACCAGAAAGAACACAAGAGACTGCATGGGATTTTGGGTCCAGGACACAGGGGTGCCATGGAAAGTGAGGGGTGGGGGGGAGGTGGGGGTGAGGTGGGGGTAGGGTGGGGGATGAATGAATGGACTTTTACAGCCTATCAGCCTTTGTAGGCTATGTAAGTAGGCTATTTAAACATCAGAATCAGACTAAGAGCCAGTTAAGTAATGCTTTCCCTAGTTATTTGCCTGTAATGAAATGCATTACGAGACATGGTGGGCCAAATTGTTATCCCAACACACAACACCTTCACACAACACCTTCACACAACACACAACACTTTCACACAACACACAACACCTTCACACAACACACAACACTTTCACACAACACACAACACTTTCACACAACACACAACACTTTCACACAACACACAACACTTTCACAAAACACACAACACTTTCACACAACACACAACACTTTCACACAACACACAACACTTTCA
>JAWQFJ010000885.1:96276-111276 GCA_034096865.1 Theodoxus fluviatilis | reverse complement strand
GGAGCAGAAGAAGAAAGGGCTTTTGTTAATTGTGGATTTCGAAAAAGCTTTTGACTCCATATCCCCCAAATTTATAGAAAAATGCCTTTCATATTTTGGTTTTGGAAAATCCCTCATAACATGGGTGAAAACACTAAACAATGGAGCAAATGCTTGTGTAGTTCAAAATGGTCACAAGTCTCAATTTTTCCCGGTAATGCGCGGCACAAGACAGGGGGATCCCCTGTCGTGCTACATTTACCTCATGTGTGCGGAGGTGCTGAACATTTTAATCAAACGGAATAAAGATATTAAAGGCATCCAAATAAATGGCAAAGAATACCTAGTTTGTCAATATGCTGATGACACGGAATTTCTACTTGATGGTTCTGAGCAGTCTCTGCGAGCCACTCTTCGAACGTTAGACACATTTAGAAAAATATCTGGACAAAAAATGAACACTAGGAAAACTAAGGCTGTATGGATAGGTTCCATGGCAAAATCAACGATGCGCCTGTGCACGGACGTTCGACTCAATTGGACGACGGAACCGTTCAAAATATTAGGAATAGTACTAACAGATAACTTGGATGGAATAGTAGACATGAATTATCAGCATGTAACTAGAAAGATACAATCTTTGCTTCGTATATGGAGAAGGAGGAACCTAACGCTGCTAGGGAAAGTAACATTAGTGAAGTCGCTTGCAGTTTCAAAATTGACATATTTCTTAATGAACATTCCAAGACCACCTGACTCTACAATGAAGGAACTCCAGAAGGAATTTTATGCATTTATATGGGGGGGCAAAATAGATAAGATAAAGCGAACTGTAATTACCCAACCATATGCTGAAGGAGGTTTGCAGATGACTGATCTTCATGCATATGACAGGGCGCTAAAACTAACATGGATCAACCGATTAGCACAAGCACCTGAAATGGGTATTCCTCTCGGAAAAGTAATTGATATTAACACTTTAATCGAAACTGGGGGATGTATAAGTCAGTCTGCAATAAGCAGTGTGAGGAACGTTTTCTGGAAGCAGGTTTTGGAAATCTGGAATGAATTTGTAAGCAAGCACTATCGGCACTTTTTGACCTGTGACCTTTTACATCAGCCATTGTGGAACAATCCGCAATATAAAGATAAAACTTACTTTAAAAAAACATGGTTTGACGTAGGAATTAGAAGTATGAAAGATATTGTTCATCCGAACAGGGGATTTAAATCATTTGAAGAGTTAAAATGTCACTTTAGCCTACAAGGAAACTTTTTGGAATATGCAAAACTATTAAGTATAATCCCCGCTCACTGGAAGAGTAGTATTGAAAGAGCTACCGCAAGTAGTATGGCTTGTGAGGGGGATCTACCGATACGATCCTTTTTGCTAAAAAATAAAACAAAACTTGCGAGAATGTACTATACAATTCTTAGTGAAAATAGCCAAAAACCTACTTCGCAAACATCTTGGGAAAAAAGATTGGGAGTATCTGAATTGCCATGGAGGCGGTATTATATGATTCCCTTTGTAGCAACAAGAGAAGTGAAACTTAGGAACTTCCAGTATAAAATTCTGCACAGAATACTACCCGTTAATGAATATTTGTTTAAGCTAAAGATTGTTCAGAGTAATGTCTGCTCTTTCTGTTTGACAGAACCCGAAACTTTGGAGCATCTCTTTGTTGACTGTATTGTTAGTGAAACATTTTGGAAAGAAATTATTTGTTTCCTTCGAAGCAAGACAAGGATTCCCTTACATTTGAATAAGCAAAATATTTTGTTTGGCTCACCAGACTATGATGCATGTACAAACCATATCATTCTGCTAGGAAAGAAACATATACATTACAAAAGATCCATGAATGAATTGCCTTCCAGAACGCCCGGAAAACAAAGCAGCATGCTGATCGAGCCAACTGGGCATTGCCTCCGTGTAAGCGATCGCAACGTTGCATGCACCGTGACTGACGCCTGGCCGTCACGATGTACGGAACGATCGGCTGATCGTCCGAATGCCAAGGCAGCATGCTGATCGAATCGGACGGGCAAAGCCTCTGTGCAGTCGATCGCAACGCATAGCCTGTATCCTGACCCGCTCTTTTCCTCTCTCCATCATGATCGATTGAATGATCATCTGATCGCCAGTGAACCATGGCAGCATGCTGATCGGATCGCGCGGGCATTGCCTCGGCGGGATCGATAGCAACGCTCTGCCGGTATCGCGACTCGTGTCGGATACGATCTACTGGTCGACCAGGAGAAGGCCAGGAATCCGAGGCAACATGCTGATCGGATCGCATGGGCAGAGCCCCCTTGCGATCGATAGCCGTGCCCACCCCACCGAGGGATTCGTCTCCGTCTCGACTTACCGCCGGGAGAGAATCCGATCGGTGCGACACAGCACTCTGGGAACTGAAACAAAGGCAGCCTCAGACAAATACACCAAACATGCAGCAGCCGCCTGGGGACCCAAAACTGGCTCAGAAACCACCCCCGAGCAATCCCCAGAGACAGAGTGAGAGTGTCCTGTAAAGAAGAGTTGTCGAGAGAAGAAAACTTCCCCGACACATCGTCTACCCTGCTACACGATGCAGAGGAAGAGGCAGAACGAGGCTTACTCGAACGCGACTTTACCTCTTACATGGCAAAAAGGAAGGAGGTATAGACAAACAGCTCTTCCTCTTAGAAGCAGAGCTGCGCTTGCGCACCTGCGCACCCCCACCGTACCCTGAAGAGAGGTAGGAAGGCGAGCCGCCATATTCCCAAAATGGCGAAACAAAATGGCAGACAGCAACAGCGTCAACTTGACGCAAGCAGTGGCAAGAACGCACTCACAAGAATACAAGCGTACAACAAGCAAAACACGCTCACAACGCACCTAGCCGAAGCTAGAGACAACAGGCAACAAAATAACTGAACCAGACCGTGCACTGAGGTTACCGGCGGGAACAGAAATTGAAGCAAAAAACGAATTAAACAGGAATTAGAAAAACGGCGAGGGCCGTAGGAGTGTTTGTACTTCCCAACAGCAACGCCGCCATAGTCGACAGCAAATCCTTCAGAAAGTCCGCACAACGTGAAGACTTGAGGAGAACACCAGAGTACATCCAAACACTCCAACGAAAAGTCGAAAAGTGGTGGCACGTGGTTGCATCATGGTATCTATGCGCATGTGCAGGAAACAGGGAGAGTTGCCTCCCTTTCACTGGCCATGACCCTATAGATGGAGCCTTTTCATTGGCTGATGCTATTAAGCCACGTGTGTGGGATAATTTTGCAAATCTTTTTTCGAGGTGAAAAGGTCATATACCTATGGTTGTCTACTGGTACAGTATGTTTAGAAAACTGCCTTGACCACCACCACTACACCACCACCACCATCGCCACCACTACACCACCACCACCACCACTACACCACCACCACCATCGCCACCACTACACCACCACCACCATCGCCACCACTACACCACCACCACCACCACTACACCACCACCACCATCGCCACCACTACACCACCACCACTACACCACCACCCCCACCACCACTACACCACCACCACTACACCACCACCACCACCACTACACCACCACCACCACCACTACACCACCATCACCACCACTACACCACCACCTCTACAACACCACCACCACTACACCACCACCACCACCGCCACCACTACACCTCCACCACTACATCACCACCACTACACCACCATCACCAACACTACAACTACATCACCACCATCACAACCACCACACCACTACAACTACACCACCACCACTACACCACCATCACTACAACTACACCACCACCACAACCACTACACCACCACACCACTACAACTACACCACAACCACTACACCACCACCACTACACCACCACACCACTACAACTACACCACCACCAAAACCACTACACCACTACAACTACAGCACCACCACTACACCACCACACCACTACAACTACACCACAACCACTACACCACCACCACTACACCACCACCACTACACCACCACACCACTACAACTACACTACCACCACAACCACTACACCACCACCAGATTTCAAATCATTCTCTTTCAATATACAGGGTTCGTACAGGTTTTTAGATACAAAATTCCATGACTTTTCCATGACTTTCCATGACCTTCAACATTTTCCATGACCTAGCGTACTGTGATACATGACAATTTTAAAGAGAAAAGTGTATGGCGCACGACCAAACTCACGCACAATACACCAGTTGTAAATAAAATCTAATTCTTTTTATTATTTTTACAGCAGATTGATTCAAAAACTGACAAATGCAGAACATTTTCAAACAAGTACTCCTTAAAATGATGATACTTTTGTCCCAAATTGTCTGGTGCTTCAACGATTAACGCACGCTGAATGTGGTAATCGAGCACGCGTCTACACAATGCCATTGCGGTCCGATGTACACACAAACAGGTGGAAAATTTCCGCCTGTTTTCTCCTTTCAAGTGCACAATCCGGGCGCTAGACAAAAAGTAGATTCGTCGTACATTAACATCGAATATAGCGTTGGAAGGGGGAAATCTTGTAGAATCCGAGGGTGTCTGTACGAAATTGATCAGAAAAGCGGGAGTGAGCAAATTTTAACAAAATGTCCGATGACGTTCGAACTTTCATCCATAACTCGTCTTTCGATTTTCACCGGAAGTTCAAACAAACACCGAACGAAAGAGTAATCTTTCCTCTAATGAGTAGTAAAGTTTCAACTTGATCAAATGAGAAACTTCGACGGATGAGTGTTTAGAAGAGACCAACCCAATTCGCGAAATGCAAACTCAGTCGAGCCACCGTGAGTTGGTAGTGGCGGAGGTTTTTTAAATTTACGAAATCGGCTTGTATGTTCTCAGCGGAAATAAGACGGATTAACACAAAACTACACGATACATGTTCTTGAAACCTTCTGCTTCATAAACAACTTTCATTCTTGTTTTTATTCACAATATTTTGTGGATTGTCCACAATTAGCCATGAAAGTGAAGTGGTATTGCCGAGTGCATTTTGGCTAGTACTGTAGTAGCGCAAAGATTTGATACAAATTACCACGGAATCCTACCACTAGTTTAAAAAACAAGAAGGGCAAAGCCCATACGACTCACATGCTTGACCTTGACCTTTATATGACCTTGACCTTCAGGTGACCTTCAAGGTCAAACAACTAAACCTACCAATGACATCATACACAAAGAAATGCTTTACACATTTTTCCTACCAAAATACATGTGACCTTGACCCAAGGTCAAGGTCATCCAAGGTCATGCAACACAAAGCTCTTAATTCAAGACATAGGAAGCACAATGGTGCTTATTGGCACTTTCTACCATGAGATATAGTCACTTTTAGTGGTTCACTACCCCATTTTGGTCACATTTCATAAGGGTCAAAGTGACCTTGACCTTGATGATATGTGACCAAATGTGTCTCATGATGAAAGTATAACAGGTGCCCCACATAATTATTAAGTTTGAAACAGTTATCTTCCATAGTTCAGGGTCAAGGTCACTTCAAAATATGTATACAATCCAACTTTGAAGAGCTCCTGTGACCTTGACCTTGAAGCAAGGTCAACCAAACTGGTATCAAAAGATAGGGCTTGCTTTGACCTATATACCACTTGTAGCTAAGGTCGCCATTCTCAATAACGTGGGAGAAAATTGGGAAAATGTGAAAAATGACTGTTTTTGAGACAACATTTATGTCTCCTGTGACCTTGACCTTGAAGCAAGGTCAAGTCACTATGTATGTTTTTTGAGGCCTTGTCATCATACACCATCATGCCACATTTGGTGTTGATAGACTTAATAGTCTCCGAGAAAAATCCAACGTTTAAGTGTTTTTACGCCCGGACGGACGAACGCCCGGACGGACGAACGCCCGGACGGACGGACGGACGCCTGGACGGACGGACGGACGACACGGCTCAGTACATAGACTCACTTTTGCTTCGCATGTGAGTCAAAAATTAGACAACTCAGAAAGACTTTCATCTTTCATGTTACATTGGTATTTTGTGTTATTGATATGTGCGAATCCTGGAAAAAGTGGATTCTATCGAACCGACGGCCACTTCCGGTCTGATGAAATTTCTTCAAACATCGCGTGCGGCGTCTATTTAGCACTCGCTGAAGGTCCCGAGTTCTACAATACTTTTTCCAATATGTGCAAAATATTGCAATAAATATCTTCCTAAATGATTGTTCTAGCATAAACTGAAACAAAAACCCCAATAAACTAACCGATTTCAGCTGATTTGTCCGTCAAAATCGCATCTGCGCCGTCACGCTCTTACTCCCCATTGTGTGATTTTGACGGTCATGCTATTTACCGAAATGGCGCTAATGTCTTCGAAATGGCTTAGAAATGAGCATATATATCGTTATCCCCTTCTTGAATATGATATATTTAAGCTATTCTAATTAAACCAGAACTATTTGACCAAATTATGTTAGAAACATCAACATTTTGAAACAGACATGCGGTCGCCATTTCGATCCAGCTTTGCTTTCACTCAAGGCAAACTTGGAGGCGATGACACTGTCGGGAAACATGCGACGGAACAGCTCGTTCATTCCTTTGGTACTGGAGAATGAGAAGTGGGAGATGACCATTTTGAGAGTCCACAAAATTTCTGCTTTTAGTGTGTCCTCTGTTGTCAAGAAAGTGTCACTCCCAGTAGATCTACTGCCACTGCCAGTGGGTGCAGGCCTAGTTTCGACTGGCGTAGCAGCGCCAGCTGGAACCACCACCTTTGAAGCACTCTCTGTCTCAGCATTTTTTGCAGTTTGAACAAAATCTGATATTCGTGTTTGACGTTTGCTCTTTTCTTTTTGGTGTTTTTTAGCACGCGCCTGGTGCGCGACACCTTTCATGTGGCTTTTCAACGCTGCCGCTTCCATGTTGGATACATCAAAGTCTTTTTCACAAAATCGGCACTTTGCCATCCCGTCCACTCTCGCTCGCATGACCCACTCACGGTATTCAGGGTCTCCTGTCCAAGAGTCTTGAAAGCGACACTTTCCAGGCATGATGATAATCAGATTCTCAAAGAAACACTGCACCACAAACAAAACAAGCTCTTTTCACTCTGTCCTCGTTTGAACCAACTGACCGGACCGGCGTGGAAATGAAACGAGGTCACCTAGCCAAAGAACCAATCAGGAAGCAGATGGCACACAAGCCTTCAGAATTAACCAATGGGATGCAAGGGCATGTTTTCCTGACGTGCTCAGCGTTTAAAATTAGATTGAGAGTATCGCGCGAAGCACAGCCTAGAAAACGTCTTTTTTTCTTTCTTTTTTTCTTTCTTAAATTCCATGACTTTCCATGACCTAAGTTGAAATTCCATGACTTTCCAGGCCTGGAAAATGAAAAATCAAATTCCATGACTTTCCAGGTTTTCCATGACCTGTACGAACCCTGAATAAAATATCATTTTTTTTGTATTTATGAGGGCTCTGTTATTTTCTACACTTTTTTTCTGGACACACCTATTTTTGTCATAAAAGTTTGTAATAGCTCTGGGAATCAAAGGTTTAAACTGCAACGACCACAAATCCCTGAACATACACCCCACCTTGCTCAAAGAGGTCTTCGTCCTTCCTGGAGATGAGGGCCAGGAAGTCCTCGATGGGTGTTGCTGTTCCAACCTGCAATCACAGACACAATTAACTGACCTTTCCACCTAGGCAAGGGCATGCATGAAAGGGCATGCATGAAAGGTCACAGGTCATTTAATGCATTCACTGACACTGGTCTTATTGGCTGTGTTTCCTGCAGACATTCAGTCATCTCACCCCTGTTACTGAGGCTGAATGAGTCGAAGTCGGCAAGATTTCCGGACACTGTACCCCAGTTTTGAAATCTCGGCCTTACAGTCACGTGACTCGCACGCCCGGGGAGTTATGCTAAGATCCAGCCGCATTCACGTATCTGTGTATTGTGACAAACGTCTTGCTCGGCTATACTGTACTCCATGCACCTTAACCGTCCGCATGATTCGGGTGTAATCTTAAGCTAAACGACGTTTATAAATGTCCGTTCTCGCGAAAAATGCTGAGATTTGAAACTGCGGTACAGTGTCCGGAAATCTTGCAGACAATGACCATTTCAGCGTTATTGAGTGCCACTCATCTACCCACAAACACAGGTTTTGACACAGGCAGTTCAGGACGACACTTTACCTCAGGAGGAAGCTCATGGCATGACTACACACTGTCAGCAAGGGTTGCTCTGAACAGCCTGACAAAGTCAGGGGTCATGAGTTACT
The DNA here is from genome assembly GCA_034096865.1 of Theodoxus fluviatilis. Taxonomy (NCBI): domain Eukaryota; kingdom Metazoa; phylum Mollusca; class Gastropoda; order Cycloneritida; family Neritidae; genus Theodoxus; species Theodoxus fluviatilis. The sequence goes on along the minus strand of JAWQFJ010000885.1, from coordinate 102,995 downwards.
GACCTCTGAGACCTTGGCCTTGGTGATGTCAGCAAGGCCACCCTCAAGGTCGTTGTCGAGGCGCTGTCGCTTGACTGCAGGTTCTCCATTGCCTGCCTCCCTGTGGGGATGAATGGGAACTGTCATGGTCACCACCACCCTCCATCCTCAGTGTGCAATATCACTCACACACACACACACACACACACACACACACACACACACACACACACACACAGACATACACACACAGACATACACACACACATACACACACATACACACACACACAATTAACAAGAAGGGCGAAGCCCATACGACTCACATGCTTGACCTTGACCTTTACATGACCTTAACCTTCAGGTGACCTTCAAGGTCAAGGCCAATCAACTACACCTAGCAATGAAATCATACACTAAACTAAGAAATGCTTTACACATTTTTCCTACCAAAATACATGTGGCCTTGACCCAAGGTCAAGGTCATTCAAGGTCATACAACACAAAGCTGTTCATTCAAGACATAGGAAGCACAATGGTGCTTATTGGCACTTTCTACCATGAGATATGGTCACTTTTAGTGTTTCACTACCCCATTTTGGTCACATTTCATTAGAGTCAAAGTGACCTTGACCTTGATGATATGTGACCAAATGTGTCTCAAGATGAAAGTATAACATGTGCCCCACATAATTATTAAGTTTGAAACAGTTATCTTCCATAGTTCAGGGTCAAGATCACTTCAAAATATGTATACAATCCAACTTTAAAGAGCTCCTGCTACCTTGACCTTGAAGCAAGGTCAACCAAACTGGTATCAAAAAATAGGGGTTACTTTGCCCTATATACTATGTATAGGTGAGGTATCCAATCTCAAAAACTTCAGAGAAAATTGAGAAAATGTGAAAAATGGCTGTTTTTTAGACACCATTTATGGCCCCTGCGACCTTGACCTTGAAGCAAGGTCAAGTCACTATGTATGCTTTTTGAGGCCTTGTCATCATACACCATCATGCCAAATTGGGTGTTGATAGACTTAATAGTCTCCGAGAAAAATCCAACGTTAAAGTTTTAAACGGACGCCCGGACGCCCGGACGGACGAAACGGGTGAGTACATAGACTCACTTTTGCTTCGCATGTGAGTCAAAAAGCTTGGAAAGGCAGTGGATGCAAGTCTGCTCTGTTCCATTGAAGTCTCTGCACTGGGTTTAGACAGTCTTGTACTAAGTGTTTAGTCAGTCTTGTACTATGTGTTTAGTCAGTCTTGTACTATGTGTTTAGTCAGTCTTGTACTATGTGTTTAGTCAGTCTTGTACTGTGTTCAGTCACAGTCCTGCACTATGTGTTTAGTCAGTCTTGTACTATGTGTTCAGTCACAGTCCTGCACTATGTGTTTAGTCAGTCCTGCACAATGTGTTTAGTCAGTCTTGTACGATGTGTTCAGTCACAGTCCTGCACTATGTGTTTAGTCAGTCTTGTACTATGTGTTTAGTCAGTCCTGCACTATGTGTTTAGTAAGTCTTGTACTATGTGTTTAGTCAGTCTTGTACTATGTGTTCAGTCACAATCCTGCACTATGTGTTTAGTCAGTCCTGCACTATGTGTTTAGTCACAGTCTTGTACTATGTGTTCAGCCACAGTCCTGCACTATGTGTTTAGTCAGTCCTGTACTATGTGTTCAGTCACAGTCCTGCACAATGTGTTCAGTCACAGTCCTGCACTATGTGTTTAGTCAGTCTTGTACTATGTGTTTAGTCAACAGTCCTGCACTATGTGTTCAGTCAGTCCTGTACTACGTGTTTAGTCACAGTCTTGCACTATGTGTTTAGTCACAGTCTTGCACTATGTGTTTAGTCAGTCTTGTACTGTGTGTTCAGTCACAGTCCTGCACTATGTGATCAGTCACAGTCCTGCACTATGTGTTCAGTCACAGTCCTGCACTATGTGTTCAGTCACAGTCTTGCACTATGTGTTCAGTCAGTCTTGTACTATGTGTTTAGTCACAGTCCTGCACTATGTGTTCAGTCAGTCTTGTACTATGTGTTTAGTCACAGTCCTGCACTATGTGTTTAGTCACAGTCTTGCACTATGTGTTCAGTCACAGTTTTGCACAATGTGTTTAGTCAGTCTTGTACTATGTGTTCAGTCACAGTCCTGCACTATGTGATCAGTCACAGTCCTGCACTATGTGTTCAGTCACAGTCTTGCACTATGTGTTCAGTCACAGTCTTGCACTATGTGTTCAGTCACAGTCTTGCACTATGTGTTCAGTCACAGTCTTGCACTATGTGTTCAGTCACAGTCCTGCACTATGTGTTTAGTCACAGTCTTGCACTATGTGTTTAGTCACAGTCCTGGACTATGTGTTCAGTCACAGTCTTGCACTATGTGTTCAGTCAGTCCTGCACTATGTGTTCAGTCACAGTCCTGCACTATGTGTTCAGTCACAGTCTTGCACTATGTGTTTAGTCAGTCTTGTACTATGTGTTCAGTCACAGTCCTGCACTATGTGTTTAGTCACAGTCCTGCACTATGCGTTCAGTCACAGTCTTGTACTATGTGTTCAGTCACAGTCTTGCACTATGTGTTCAGTCACAGTCTTGCACTATGTGTTCAGTCACAGTCTTGCACTATGTGTTCAGTCACAGTCCTGCACTATGTGTTTAGTCACAGTCTTGCACTATGTGTTTAGTCACAGTCCTGGACTATGTGTTCAGTCACAGTCTTGCACTATGTGTTCAGTCAGTCCTGCACTATGTGTTCAGTCACAGTCCTGCACTATGTGTTCAGTCACAGTCTTGCACTATGTGTTTAGTCAGTCTTGTACTATGTGTTCAGTCACAGTCCTGCACTATGTGTTCAGTCAGTCTTGCACTATGTGTTCAGTCACAGTCCTGCACTATGCGTTCAGTCACAGTCTTGTACTATGTGTTTAGTCAGTCTTGTACTATGTGTTCAGTCACAGTCCTGCACTATGCGTTCAGTCAGTCTTGTACTATGTGTTTAGTCACAGTCTTGCACTATGTGTTCAGTCACAGTCCTGCACTATGTGTTCAGTCACAGTCCTGCACTATGTGTTCAGTCAGTCTTGTACTATGTGTTCAGTCACAGTCTTGCACTATGTGTTCAGTCACAGTCTTGCACTATGTGTTCAGTCACAGTCTTGTACTATGTGTTCAGTCACAGTCCTGCACTATGCGTTCAGTCACAGTCTTGCACTATGTGTTTAGTCACAGTCTTGCACTATGTGTTCAGTCACAGTCCTGCACTGTGCGTTCAGTCACAGTCTTGTACTATGTGTTTAGTCACAGTCTTGCACTATGTGTTTAGTCACAGTCTTGCACTATGTGTTCAGTCACAGTCTTGCACTACGTGTTCAGTCACAGTCTTGCACTATGTGTTCAGTCACAGTCTTGCACTATGTGTTTAGTCAGTCTTGTACTATGTGTTCAGTCAGTCTTGCACTATGTGTTTAGTCACAGTCTTGCACTATGTGTTTAGTCACAGTCTTGCACTATGTGTTCAGTCAGTCTTGCACTATGTGTTCAGAGCACAGGACGAGACATGGTTCCAAAAAGATCAAAACCAGAGCAGATTCACGGACAGCTTCAGTGCCAGAGTGAAGGTTAGGACAGTGCAACCACTGTCTCAAAGCAGTCCAAAACAAACAAAAATACTCCTTCAATGAACAAGTAAATGTCTTTGGTCTATGGTCCCATCAGCCTTGTATGGCTATGTAACTTTGTAAGGCCTCAAAACCTCCTTCATTGAAGCATGGATGGATGATGGATGGGGTTTATAGTCCTGTCAATCATGTATGGTTATGTAACTTTGTAAGGCCTCAAAACCTCCTTCATTGAAGCATGGAAGGATGAATGATAGAGTCTAAAGTCCTGTCAGCCTGGTTATGTAACTTTGTAAGGCCTCAATACCTCCTTCATTGAAGCATGGACGGATGATGGATGGAGTCTAAAGTCCTGTCAGCCTGGTTATGTAACTTTGTAAGGCCTCAATACCTCCTTCATTGAAGCATGGACAGATGATGGATGGAGTTTAACCCTCTTAGCCCAGGACAGGAAACTCAGATAGGTCTCTAGATTTCAGAGGAAATTCGTGTTGTTGTTTGCGTACACAGTGAGTTGCAAAGAAAGTCCGTTGCAAAGCAGCAGGCCGCCGGATGTTAGTGAAACTCGACAGACACACTGCTCTCTTGTTCTGCTACCATTCCATATGTTCAGATATGCGTGGCGCAAAGGAAAACCGGTCATACACAGGTAAATTGTCACAGTAATGAGGTCTAAAAAGGTGTGATAAGTAAGCAAGGAGTAGAGGAGAAGAAACAACAGTGTTAGGGTTTCACAGAGCATGCCAAATAGTTGTAAGTACCTTTCGGAAGCAAGTGTTCTGGAGTAGTCACACACATCTTGCTGGTCGTATAATGTCACAATATTATGCAGGTGCACACAAGCAGGAATTTCACTTTCACAAAACAATCCATCAAGTAGCAAGGTCTGTTTATCTCATGTATTTTACAGTCAACACTTCAATAAGGCATATGTCCATGTGCACTATATCCCCAACATCTACAACTCTTGTTGGGCATAATCAGTGGGTTATAGTAGGGCTGTCCCAAGCAGGTGTGTGGCTGGTGTCTCGCAGGTGAAAATATTGATTGAGTTTGAAAATTCTGGTTTTTGTCATCATGGGGGCTGATCCATGGGATGTTGAAGCATAGAGCAGTCGACCAGTAACACCACATATGATGTTTCTGGTTGATTTCCATCATGATGAGTACAGCAATGCCTGCTCCAATTTCCTCAGGTGTTGTCTCCTCCCACACCGGATCTTCAGAGCCTCTTTCAGCTGCTTTCGGCGCATGGTATCGGTTGGTCTCAGCAGCAGCCAAATCCAAGAAGAGTTGGGGCAAAAAACAAGAAGAGGAAATTCAAAACGGATACTTAATTGCAAGGTTGTGGCGTAGTCCTACATCCATGTTGAATGGCTGAACATTGAAGGGCTGGGTGGCGGCAGTCCGCCATTTTGTCTGGAGGTTGGCAAGCGGAATGTCATCCTCTGGATCTGACGTGTTTTCCTCTTCTTAATCTTCTGAACCCTCAAATATGTCTACATCCGACTCTTAGTCCATTTCAGACATAATTTGGTGTAATATGTCTTCATACCAAGCCTCGAATTCAGATGACTCTTCACTGAACGAAGCCACTTTGCAACTCGTGTCGCGAGTGAAGCAAACAAGAGCAAATGACACTCCTTGCTGGTCGTTCGTGGTTTTTGGAAGCCAGGAAATGTAACACAATCTGCAATGGTCATTCCTCTGTGGAGCTAATAGAAACTTTCTCATGGCCGGACCCTTCCAGAAGTGGAAACAAATGTTAAACACAGCCAGCCAAGGCTTGCCGACTCATGACGATCTGGACTCATGGCAGGTGTAACGAATTTTAACTTCTGGGGGCTAAAAGGGTTAAAGTCCTGTCAGCCTGGTTATGTAACTTTGTAAGGCCTCAAAACCTCCTTCAATTAAAGCATGGATGGAGGAATGGATGGAGTTTAAAGTCCTATCAGCCCTTGTAGGTTATGTAAGGCCATCAAGCACTAAAATCACTAGATTACTTTAGCATAAGCACAAATGAAGTCACGATGTCCCTAGTTATTCACTTCTTATGATTGCAAAGGGAGATGTGGTGGGTCTATTCTACCCCCAACCCACAAGGGGTTTCAATGAACTCAGAAATGAAAACGCCAAGAACAAGATCCTTTTTAGCAATGGAGAATGTCTGCACAAGACCTACACAAAGACAGTCACCGAGAGCAAATAGAAACAGCTCAGGAAGATCACACTATTGATAAGAAAGCCCCCAGCAGCAGAAACTTCCAATAATTCACACTCATTGCAACACTAGGCAGCAACCTGTCATTGCAGCGATGCAAGCATTCACACTCAACGCAACACCAGGCAGCAACTTGTCAAACTCCAGACGTTGTTACCCGCTTTTGAAGATGTCCTCTCCTGTCTTCTCCTCCTTCTTGCGTGCCACCACTTCCAGCTTGAAGAGTTTGGACATACGCTCCGCGTTGGCCTGACAGGCCGTCACCACCTCTCGTGGGGGCTCCAGGCAGGCTGCCACCAGGGGAGACAAGTCTGGCAGAGGCTCATCGGGGTTGAGTGCCCTGTGTTGCAGGCACTGTGGAGAAGGCAGGCACTGATTAGACATACTGGCCCATACCACCTTCCCCTTGCTGCCTTCCCATACCACCCCTCCCTTGCTGCCTTCCCATACCACCCCTCCCTTGCTGCCTTCCCATACCACCCTTCCCTTGCTGCCTTTCCCATACCACCTTCCCTTGCTGCCTTTCCCATACCACCCTTCCCTTGCTGCCTTTCCCATACCACCCTTCCCTTGCTGCCTTTCCCATACCACCCCTCACTTGCTGCCTTCCCATACCACCCTTCCCTTGCTGCCTTCCCATACCACCCTTCCCTTGCTGCCTTCCCATACCACCCTTCCCTTGCTGCCTTCCCATACCACCCTTCCCTTGCTGCCTTCCCATACCACCCCTTGCTGCCTTCCCATACCACCCCTTGCTGCCTTCCCATACCACCCCTTGCTGCCTTCCCATACCACCCCTTGCTGCCATCCCATACCACCCCTTGCTGCCTTCCCATACCACCTGCCTTCCCATACCACCCCTTGCTGCCTTCCCATACCACCCCTTGCTGCCTT
>JAWQFJ010000885.1:86276-91276 GCA_034096865.1 Theodoxus fluviatilis | reverse complement strand
CAAGGAGTCATCTGCAGAGGTGGGAGTTCCGCTGGTGCCGAAGCTGGTGCCGACGCTGGTGCTGGGCGCCGGAAAGCTCAAGTCCCCTGTCGTGTCGGGACTATCCTGCTGGCTGGGGGGGGTAGATACACCCCCATCCCCCCCAGTGGAGACAGCTGGGGTGTCAACTGTGATGCTGAAGGTGGCCACGGGGTGGTTGTCATCTTCCTCCCCTTCCTCGATGATGTCAGGCGCTGGGGTAAGTCTCCCGGTGATGAGCTCGCTGGAATGGACGTGACACTGGTGCTACAGGCACTGCTGTCAAACAGTGTGGACCCATGAAAGGAAACGGACAGTATGATCATATGCAAACAAGCACACACAAACACACACACACACGCACATTTGCATGGGTGCATGCATGCATATACTCACACACACACAAACAAGCATGCACATGCATATTTGCATAGGCATGTGCTCACATACACACTCATGCACATACTCTCACATTCACACACACACACACATATATACATGGGTGTGAGCGCCCACACACTCACACACATCTACACACACACACACACACACACACACACACACACACACACACACACCTACACACACACATGCATGCACACACACACACACACACACACACACACACATTTGTATGTGGAGAGAAACACACAAGTGTGTCTGCAAAGCTGCAATTGTAGAATGGTTGAAAGGAAAGGAGAAACATTTAAACTGAAGCACAGGTTATTAGCTTTCCATTCCCTCAGTTTAGTTCCTGCAGAGTATCAAACTGAAAGGAGATATTGATTTTACAGAGGGAGGGCAAAATGAGGAAAGGAAACAGATGGCCGATACATGTGGTAGAAAACAGTGCTATCTTGCTTGACACCACAGCTCATTAAATGATTACGCTTCACTGGACATTGCACAGTGTCTGAGTCAAAATGCCTGTGTGTTGAAACAGATGGCTTCCCCACCCCAGTACCCATAATAGTCGTCCTTTTTTGTGTCACCACGCTCTTCCCTTCCAAGAGAGCAGATATACAAAACAAATTTCCTTGTAAACAATGAGGACAATAAAGTATCTTGTATCTTGTACAGTCACACCACACTCCAAACGTCAGTCTATTTTTAGCTCCCTTGTTCATAGTAACCTAGACCAAGGTCACATGATCCACAATCATGTGACCACTAAAGTATTCTTGCAAATGGAGGAGGTGTATGTTTCTTTCCATTCTTGTAATGTTTTTAGCAACTTCTTTGCTTTTCCTTCAAAGCTGTGCAAAGTGACCTTCACCTTGCAACCTGTCCATGAGTGATGCATGATGGATGCAGAGGAACTGCCTCGTCATGGTTAATCTGGGAGTTACTTCCCTTGCATGCTAATGAGTGTTTTCCAGCAAAGCGAATTTTGAGTTCATTGAGTCTTCTCTTAATTTTTCTACTACAAGATTAAGATGCCTGGTTTTTGCCTACTGTGCTCTGTTGTGGGCAGTTTGCAAATTTATCTACAGGTATGCATGTACCTGATTTGGTTTTAAATAAAATTACATGAAATTTCTTTTTAAGTACATGCTGGAATGACACATTTTCTGTTTCTGTGAAGTGTGTTTAAATTCTTGCTCAAATCAAGTCACTGTCAGTGTAGCTGACATACCAGAAACACATTAGAAAAAAAATAACTAATAAAGACCAAACTTTTCATCACATTAAGTAACTGTAGAGTGAGTGAAGCTAGACTAGACTGATCAGAATTCATTAAACTCTCCTTGAATAACCAACCCCTTTTCAAGCCAGGTCTTCTGCGTGGCAATCCAGTAAATGAGGTAAATGTCCACATGGTTGAACACACATGAAGTTGTCAGTGTCTGCAGCCAGACATGGTCAGTCAAGGAATCAAGCACAGAATGAATGAAACTAGATTGATTATTTGAATTAACTCCCCCTGGATACCCCATTTTTCAATTCATGTCATTGAAAAAAAATTGAAGTTTCACAAAGCTGCATTCCTAATCACAGCCTGTCACTTCCTATGTCATTCCTGTAAACTTAACAAGTAGTTTATATTTCTTCTTATATATATATTCTGAATTATTGCCATTTCTCATTTAAATATATTTTCTGTCAATAGTATGCTAACAAGTTTGTCCTGCAAAAGCCAAAATTGTGTTTTTAAGGACCCCTATTCATTTTATTACAATAAAACGTTAAGTTTCACATATTTTGTAGACTCAGATATATTTTTGAGTGTGTGTATCAACTCTTCATTTCCTTATCATGCCAATTTTCAAATTTAGGTATTCAAAACTTGGAAATAAATAAGGAAGAAAAAGAGCTCAACCCAACTGCTTATTTGAAAATGATGGTTTATCCGTCTCCACCTTTTCCCGTCTCCACCTTTTCCCTCACATTCACCAAACATCAACGCGTGATGAGATGAGCGAGCTCGGACCCGTAAAACCTCGTGCAGCATGAAGCACACGTTGGAGCCGAGTTGTCTCCCTTTACCCTCTCACGAAGCACACGTTGGAGCCGAGTTGCCTCCCTTTGCCCTCAACAGTCCAATGACTAAAAAGTTCCAGAGGGAATATCTCCGGAACGGTCGGAGGTACGCCTTCCAAAACGCGACGACTACCCCCATCCAGTCACGGGGGAGCGACATGCCAAATTTCGCGGAGATCCGTGAACGGGCGGCCAAACGCATAGAGCGGACGGACAGATATCCGGACAGGTAGACAGAAACCGTTTGGGTTTTATATACATAGATCTATGTGTGCTACCTGACAGTTGATCAGCTCAATTTCCCTGCTGTTGAAATGTCTAAGTAAACATTGTACTCTTAAAGTTACACCATAAAAGAAATGCTTGGTTCAGACCTAAATCAGACAATGCCTTTATTTTTGCATGAGCAACTCCTGATTCTGAAATTACTGGTACAATGATGATCTGTTGTCTGTTGGCCCGTTTGCCTGCCTGCCTGTCTCTGTACATGTCTGTACATTTCTTTGTCCATACATCACCCTGCCTGCCTTCCTGTCTTCCTGACAGCCTGTCTCTTCTTCCAGCCATAAGTGAGTACCTGCCTGCCTGCCTGCCTGCCTGCCTCTGCTAGTCTCTCTGTCAGTTGGTCAGTCTCTGTCTGTGTGTGCCTCACCTTTCATCCTTCTCAGCAGAGCTGTTCACACTGCTCTCCTTGCCGGACACGTTGCCACTCAGGGATTCCTGACTGGACGTCATCACCGAGTCGCGCGACCGACGACTGCAAAACAAGCATAACAAACACATGACAATGTGCAAGTAATTACACGTCAAAGCCCCACATCCATGATGCAAGCATCAGATGAGGTTCAGCTCTAGTTGTAAGCAGATCCAACCCTCAGAAGCATGATACATGGATGGAAATCTTCACTTCTAAAATTCCATGAAGTTTCTGATTAATAGGTCAACCAATAAAGCAAATATAAAATCATAATTTCCTTATTCCAACTGACCAACATAGTAATTCCAACAATGAATGAGTCTGTCAATTCCAAACATGTAAGAACCGAATGCCAATACCTTGTAGTGTTGTATTCAAATTAGGCCCGCCAAAATTGTTTGTTTCCAGTCAACTGAATCTAAATTGTGCTGCCAACCTACCACGGTTTGATTCAATAAACAATTGTTAAGCTAATGATTCCACTGAGCGTGTACCCCCCTGCCAAGTGGCTACTCTAGTAAGAAGCACTACACTATTTGATCTGACGTAACACTAAACCCCATGGATTTCTGGGAAGATCCCACAGCATTCATACCCGACAAAGTCACAAGACAGGGTCGCAGCAATTTTCCTCGATCAACATAACTTTTTCTCACATCTCTCCCGCCCCTGGATTGAAACCACGGCACAGCGCCTCGCTGCAAAGCCAACGCTAGCATGCTGGACCATCTACACCTCCCAATAAAGAGGCTATCATAGCCCCAGCAAAGGCTTCGGTTGGCTTTGAACTCATGAGGGCACAAGGGAAGAGCACTGGGAGGTGGGCTGCCAGGATCTTTTTATTATGATGTAAACTAAACACCATGGATTTCTGGGAAGATCCCACAGACATCACAACTTTCATTCTTGTTGGCACGTAAAGACGTTTAACCAACAGGTGCATCAATCGATGTTCACCTATGCATTCATGCACAATCATGCACACATTCATACCAGACAAAGTGACAAGACAGGGTCGCAGCAATTTTCCTCGATCAACATAACTTTTCTCCCATCTCTCCCGCCCCTGGGATTGAACCACGGCACAGCGCCTCGCTGCAAAGCCCAATGCCTTAGCATGCTGGACCATCTACACCTCCCAAAAAAGAGGCTATCAATAGCCCAGCAGAGGCTTCGGCTTGGCTTTGAATTCATGAGAGCACAAGGGGAGAGCACGTGGGGATTGGTACGGGGCGGGACCAGCCACAGCACATGGTCATACATGCCCACACACATGCACACCACACACACACACACACCGATATCATTTTTTGATACATGCTGATAAACAACATGCAACTACACACACACACATGCACACACACAGTCCACATAACACATCACACAAGTACACACTACAGATCACTAGGCCACCTCAACAACACACACAACACACAAACAACGATGCACACTCACGAGTCACACGACTTACACCTCCGATGCATATACACAAACACACAAACTTCTCTCTTCTCCTCTCTCAATCTTTGGTCCTCTCGTCTGTCTGAATAGTCTTGGATGGCTCGTCCTTCAAGGTCTCCTCCACCTTGCGTCTCTCTCTCTCAGAACTATCCTCTCTCGTCCTCTCTCTCTCTCTCTCTATTCAAATCTCTCTCGCTCTCTCTCTCCCTTGGGGATCCCGTCATCCTCTCTCTGTCCTCTATCTATCTCCCTCTCCTCGTCCTCTCCTTCTCCCTCATCTCCTCGCCATTCTGACATCCTCCTTCCTCTCGTCGTCCTCTCTCCTCCTGCCTCCTTCCTCCTC
>JAWQFJ010000885.1:51006-86254 GCA_034096865.1 Theodoxus fluviatilis | reverse complement strand
GTGTTCAATTACATGTCTTTATAGTCATCAGTATAAAAAAACACATGCCGGGTTTGTGTTTGGTTATGTATTTTGTTGGTTGGGGGTATAAATTGTGGTAACAGGGTAGGTCTAGGTTGTAGAGTTTTTTGAGTTCATCTTTTGCTATTTTTTTTTTTGGTAGAATAGAAAAGAAAAATAAAATAAAAAGAATGTTACATTGGCATCTGCTCAACCACAACATCCTCGATAACCTCAATCTCATAAAATTTACATCTATTCTTCTTCTATTCCACTCCCAATGGGGAAAAAAACACACATCAGCACAAGTAAAATATTGGTCAAACTTCTATTATAAATATAAAAACAGTATCAGTCAGCCTTCTACTATTATAAACATAAAACTCGCAGGTCAGCCCTTGACAAGTAAAACTATCGACCCGTATAAATTGTTTGCACCAACCTTCCACCTCTGCCCGCGCTCTGCCTCTCTCTATCTCTCTTCTCTTCGTCTGCTTCTCTCTTCTCTTCGTCTGCTTCTCTCTTCTCTTCATCTGTTTCTCTCTTCTCTTCGTCTTTTTCTTCACTCAGCAGGCGGACCAATCTCTATCTTCTCTCCTCTCCATATGCAGACTCTAGGCAGCCTGTAGGCAGACTGACGGCAGACTGACGGCTGACCGACCTCTCCTCTCTCCTCTCGGTAGGCAGACTCATGGCAGACTCTTTCTCTCGCTAACATAGCTATCTTCTCATCATCAACTCACGACCTCACCACTATTCAGATCTCAGAGCAAACATCGCTCACCACCCTTGGGTCAGAACTCAACTTTCTACTCACTCCAACCTTACATTGCAAATCCCACAACAGTCCTATCGGATCACCAACCAGGCAAAGACCAAGCCTCATCTCAAGTACGACACTTCCGAAAAACACATGTCCCATTACTTTTACAGGTACATGTGGAAGAGTAAAAGGAGTAAGAGAGAATGAACATTTTTTTATAAGGCCTCCAGTCTATCACGATGAGGTTACATATATAATATTCCTCCTCATCGACCACTGCAATAATCATGATTGCCTCCTCACTCCTCTTTACAGAGTAATACATAATACAGATACATGGAAACGTGTTGGATACAGTTCCCCTCGTGTTGTTGACAAGAGGGTTTGGACATAGACTTCACCATTGTGATTCAAATTACCAATGCATAGAGTGTGGATGATAAACTGGGACAACTTTTAGGGTTAATGTTAGCACATGAGAGATTGCATGGTCTCATACTCATAGATTAACCCTTTCCTGACTGACATTATCTGGCATGTTAACCCTTTCCTGACTGACGTTGTCTGGCATGTTAACCCTTTCCTGACTGACATTGCCAACTCAAAACAGCATCCTACCTGGGGTTGCCAACTCAAAAATGCAAAAGGTTGGGTGGTTTTCGAAAAATGTTAATAACTATCTTGTCTGAGCTTCAATCATCGTGAAACTTTAGGATACAACAAATAAACAATTATTGCCTCCATCCTTGGTGTTTTTGTTTTTGTGCTGGTGGGTGCTTGGCCTAAACGAGAATGCTCATTACCCATCAGAAAAGGGTTAAACTATATAATGACTACACAACACACAGCTATCACACACATTTTCAGATTGACCGGTGCATTTACAATAGGATGGAGGAACAGAAAAGAGCAGCAACAGTGGTTGGATTGTGAGCCAGGCATATCCTAGGGGAGATAGCAGAGTTTAACCAGTTGCCTGGGAGCCTGTGCCCTCCAAATCAAAATGAATACAATGCCAAGACAGCAGCTGGAGAGGACCCAGAGGATATCTCTGTCCACAGGAAGCCTCACAAGAGACACATTGATGCAATCAGCACACCTGAGTTTGCTGAGCCGCTCCAAAACCTGGTGGATGCGGATCCTGGCAGGTCTGTGAGGCGTCTGGCTTAGGTGTTTGTGAGAAAACCATTTGTACACTGTGTCCATGAAGACAACAGATACAAATTCTATGCCCTCAAAAGAGGTCCGTTTATAAATAAGTCCACCTTGGAGAGGAGGGCAGACATGTATGCCAGCCAGACTACTCTGCAGGCTCAAGCCGGGGGGGGGGGCGCCGGCCCCACCACGCCCGGCGCCCCCCCCCCCGACGGCCCGCCCCCCCGCCCCCGCACGCCCCCCGCCCCCCCCGCGCCCCTCCCCCTCCCCTCCACCCCCCCCCCGCCCCATCTCCCCCTCCTGACACCCCTCACCCACCCACCCCCCACCCCACAGCTAAAAAGCAGTTCATGTTCTTCTCTATAGATTGAGAAGAATTGCTGCCTGAGGATCAAAAAGTGAACAGGAGAAATTACTGGTGGCTGTGTTCTGATTTTGGTGATGTGCCGGTTGTCATGTCTACCAATTTTCCAACCTCTGTTGCGGTCCTAGGGGTCATCTCAAATGAGGGTGATGTTATGCCCCCCTTCTTCTAGAAGCACCTGGGGGCAATGCTGATGCCTACACCCATGTGATGGACACTGGCCAATCCCTGGATGGAGGGGAGTGCTGGAGACCGCCATTATGTGATTCACCAGGATGGGGCACCTGTCCACAACGCTGACAAGACCCACGCCTGGTTGATGGAGAATATGACACAAGAACATCTGCCCCCCCCCCCCCCCCCCTCCAGCTCCCCTGACAGTCACCTCTGTGATTATTTCTTGTGGGGTGTATGTGGAGGGAAAGTGAACAAAGACCCTCATAAGACAAAGGAGTCCCTCAAGACTAAGATCACGGAGGTGAAGGCCAAGTCACATGGGCATGCTGATGGTTTAGGAGCAGAATTGAAGGTGTTGTGGAGGCTGGGGGTGCGTTTCTTGAATGATTCTGGTACAGTACATAGTAAGTAACATGTCTACCAAATTTCAGGACAATAGATCTTTTTTTTTAAAAGGGAAGTTATGTCATTTTTGTAATTTTCTTCATTTTCTTCTCTTTTTTTTTTTTTGGGGGGGGGGGGGGGGTCCTCATTTATCATCTGCACCCTGTATTTATGGGGAGAGAGAAAGGGGGGGGGGGAGAGAGAGAGAGAGAGAGAGAGAGAGAGAGAGAGAGAGAGAGAGAGAGAGAGAGAGAGAGAGAGAGAGAGAGAGAGAAAGAGAGAGAGAGAGAGAGAGAGAGAACGAACGAACGAACGAACTTTATTTTACAAGGGTAGTGAATTAGGCAGTAGTGCCTTTCTTACATTCAGCCCTTGAGGCAAAATATTCAAATGTGGTAGGGAGAGAGAGAGAGAGAGAGAGAGAGAGAGAGAGAGAGAGAGAGAGAGAGAGAGAGAGAGAGAGAGAGAGAGAGAGAGAGAGAGAGAGAGAGAGAGAGAGAGAGAGAGAGAGAGAGTTGTATAGGATGACTGGAGGTGAGGGGAGGAGGTGGTGAGAGGTAAGGAGAAGCAATGGGAGATGGAGGGATACGGTACTTCTTTACACCATTGAAAAGGTCAGCCATATTAACAAAGTTCTGGGCTCTTGCATCCGATTCGAAAATACTAAAAGTCATAGGTTTTCTGGTAATCGAACAAGCATGGTGGAACACTATTTTTAGTATCATATGTTGTTGGGTGGACTTGACAGTAAATAAAACCATACATTTTCATGATGTTGATCCGTTTCATGCTCAGATCGATGGCTATCAGTATTACTCTCCACAAAACGAATGTCTTCCTACGGTTTGCAGCACCTATCATTTTAGTGCCTTTTACATCCAAAGTCGTGTCATGACCGACACATACCTCACCTGTTACAGTGTTAGCACCCAAATTTGCGATGACCACGCATTGACGCAAACATGACACCACTACTTCAGCTCTTTTCTATAGTCTACTCCAAGCACTAAGGGAAAATGAGACCTCGGGCTTAATGTCCCATCAGCGAGCGTTCATAATTGTCCTATTGATAATTATCTGGTGAAGGAAAATCATATAATCCCACTCACTGTTTCGCTGTCGGTTGCGGCGAGGGTGTACTTTTCCGCAAGCACGGTTCAGAGCCGGGGTCGGGAAATAATTTCTGTTTTGATGAGGACATGTCCTTAACAGAAGCGCTGATATCTTGGTGACTGCTAGCTTTCAACATTTCTGAAGAGTCTTTCTTCTGCGGTATGCTCATTTCCTCCAACAGACCACGATCTTATGTCTTCCGAGCATCGTAGTGTTTTGGTGACAAAAGATTATGAAAACAATAATATTCACCAGCGCCTTCGTCTGCACACGAAACAAACAAGTGTAGTTTCGAAAAATGTCCGATCTTTGCGGAGATTGAGGTCGAAAATTTACAATAGTATTGTACAATCGAACTGCCGAGATAATTTAATTTTCTTTAGATACGAATCTAAATAATCCATGGATTCTGCATTCTAATGTCCAGGCAAAGACGGTCCAGGTTATAGGCTAAACGTTTTTATAATAATTTAGCATTTTTGCTGAGTATTTTTTGTATTAAAAATGCTTTCGATATAATCTACCATTTTTCAATGTTTTAAATGTAAATCTGGGGATTTTCTACATGAAGTTGTCAATATGCCAGCACTAATTCGTTTTATAATACACATTTTGCACATTCCCGGCAGTGCGTCACTCACTCCACACATCCGTTGGCATTCCTCTTCAACATGGCGGACTTGTCTGATGATGAGATGGATAATGTACGGATATTATGCATTTTTCTCCTAGAATCTCAGTTTGTTATCAAAGTATAATGTCTTTGCATTCTCATCCAATGTACTTACTGTTTCTTTTGCTCTCTAGATATGTCAAAGTATCGGAATGCCCTGTATCTAATGTAAACAATGCGCCAAGCGACATTCTAAATCTAAGAGTAAGATTCGATAGAAAGATACGGACTAACATTCCGTCCGTCTCAGTCTTCGTTATTCTTGTATTTCATGTTTACTGTGTACGGCGGAACAAACGGCCGTTTAGAAGTAAATGTTTTGTGAATTTGAGGGTTTTATTAGATGGATAATTTTCACCTTTTACCTGATCGGAAGAAAAACATGTCTCAATCAGCAGCTCAAGAGTCAGAGTGACGAGAGTCAGAGCACTGACTCGATCTATTATTCGACTTATTAAACACAAGAAGTATAAATATAATGTACTGTATAAGTGTACACTTCTCTGATATACATTTTGTTTGTAAGGAATGATGCTTCATGTAAGTATTTGTAATATAAAAAATTACGTTGACACGAGGAACACTCTTAGTATGAGCACCCATCTCAGAACTCGATTTTTCTGCGATGTAAGTAACTAAATGTATCTCTTCTTGTATTATTACTTCATTTTTTCCGGAGACTTTCTTTCTCGGTGTGAAAGTTCAGCCCAACGAAAGAAAGTCTTCAATTCTCCCGCTCGTTCCCCTTCTCAACAGTAATTTTGACAAGGCAAACCTGGTGTTGCCGACGAACTTAAAAGCTTACTGTAATCAAGTTATTGCACAGAGTTTTTGAGGCCAAGGGAGAAAGGTGAGCAAAATGTTGATCCATATAGATTTACCTGTCCTTCACTGCACATTGTAGCAGCTCCCAGCATAGCTTTCATGTTAACATCCCATCTGGTATCATCATTCAGTGAACGCTACTGGAATGATAGTCTTGCACAAGCTTGATGAGAATTTATTATTCTAAACTGGCTGTTATCAATAGTGATATGGCACAGAATAGTATGAGCCACATATTTATTTTGTTTGATTTTTAACCACTAATTGGGATAGGTGGGGGGGGGGGGGGGGGGCCTTATTATGTCATTTTTCATTTTCTATAAGTGTGATTGAACCTTTTCCATGTTCCTTACCACATTAGCTCTCTTTTCTTTAAGTGATGCAAAACTGTAAAATTTTTTGTTCTTTTCAAGAGAGAAAAATGTGCAGCTATATAATCCTTCATTATATAATTTCTGTTTCTCTCTCTCTCTCTCTCTCTCTCTCTCTCTCTCTCTCTCTCTCTCTCTCTCTCTCTATCTCTCTCACCCCCACCCTGCCTCCCCACCCCCCACCCCACCCTCCCTCCTTCCCTGCCCAGTGCATATCTCCTCGGCTAAGATTTGATTCTTATGATTATACATACATTATTATTGTACATGTACATACTTTATTTTTAAAAAATTCTTCTGTTTTACATACTGATCTAGATATCTATAGCTGCAGACAGACATGTATGCTTTTGGTAATGAAACAGAGGCAACATCCTACAATTTGTTTTTGTGTGTAAAACTTTTTTTCTTCCATTTTTGCCCAGTTCACTTTGTAAACTTGTAAATCAATGAACTTTCTTGACTCATGACTGAAAGATGGAACTTTTACTCATTTGTCACTTCTTGACTTTTTTCCTTCAACACATCTAAATTTTGTAGTGTTGCAAAGTAGAGAGGTTCTTTCCACAGTTTTGTGAGTGGCTGTGCGGAATTTGCGTCCTTACTGAGAATGCGGTAGGGAATAGGATACATAGGAAGAAGAAAAAAATCTTTAAAAACCCTGAAACGACTTGAACCTGGTACTTCAAGATTCCTGAGCCAGAACCTTATCCACAACCGCCATGCTACAAATGCTTCAGTCCTCTGCAAATAACTTTTGTATGGATCTTTTATTTGAGCAGGAGGCCAGGATCCACCAGAACCAGCCATACGACGAGTCGCTGGAGGTGCCAGACGCGGAGGAAATTGCCAGTACGTACTCCCCAACTCCCCGGGTCCAGAAAGCAGGAGGTACGTGCAAGGCCATCTTGCATGCTGTTGCAGTGTTTCCCTGTTTTTGTTTCTGATTGTTCACCTGTCACTTCTGCCTGATAGAGATTTCTGGAGGGTTTCTTTCCAATGATGAAGGAAGGTGAAACTTTTTTGACCAAACTTGCTGATGATCTGTTTTTTGGAAAGGCTTCCTTCCGAAGATGGGCCACACTAGTGGACTTGTCTGAGGAGAGGGGTGTGGGAATGACAGCCAAGCTGGCGGGCCACACAAGCTAGTCAGCCACAGCATCTGACTGGCAAGCGAACTTGATTGGTTAATCTGCAATGAATTTGCAGGGATTAACATACAGTTTGCCTTGGGCAAAAGCTGTTATTATTTGTTGACTCCAGCCAAAAACCAAGGCTACAACAAAATGTTGTTATGTTGTACTCTTATGTGGGGATTATCTTCAGCCGTGGTAAGCTCCTAACATAACAACTGGCATTTTCTGGAGACAGAGATCAAATCCCCTGAAGACAGAGTGTGGCTGCCTATATGGCGGGGTGTTCAAAAACAGTCACACACGCAATCATCTTACCCACTAGGGTGATCCTGGGAGTGTTTAGCCCAGGTATGCAACAACAACAACACAACACACAGTGACAAAAGAATATGGAGATTCGAAAAACCTCGTTAAAACTCAGCCAGTCAGATGTCCCAACTTGTGTTACCCACCAGCTTGGCTGTCTTTCCCCCTTCCCTTTCCTTGGACTAGTCCACTTGTGTGGCCCACCAGCTTGGCTGTCTTTCCCCCTTCCCTTTCCTTGGACTAGTCCATGTGTGGCCCACCAGCTTGGCTGTCTTTCCCCCTTCCCTTTCCTTGGACTAGTCCACTTGTGTGGCCCACCAGCTTGGCTGTCTTTCCACACCCCTCTCCTCGGACGAGTCCACTAGTGTGGCCCACCAGCTTGGCTGTCTTTCTCACACCCCTCTCCTCGGACGAGTCCACTAGTGTGGCCCACCAGCTTGGCTGTCTTTCCCACTCCCTCTCCTCGGACTGAGTCTACTAGTGTGGCCCACCAGCTTGGCTGTCTTTCTCACACCCCTCTCCTCGGATGAGTCTACTAGTGTGGCCCACCAGCTTGGCTGTCTTTCTCACACCCCTCTCCTCGGATGAGTCTACTAGTGTGGCCCACCAGCTTTGGCTGTCTTTCTCACACCCCTCTCCTCGGATGAGTCTACTAGTGTGGCCCACCAGCTTTGGCTGTCTTTCTCACACCCCTCTCCTCGGATGAGTCTACTAGTGTGGCCCACCAGCTTTGGCTGTCTTTCTCACACCCCTCTCCTCGGATGAGTCTACTAGTGTGGCCCACCAGCTTTGGCTGTCTTTCTCACACCCCTCTCCTCGGATGAGTCTACTAGTGTGGCCCACCAGCTTTGGCTGTCTTTCTCACACCCCTCTCCTCGGATGAGTCTACTAGTGTGGCCCACCAGCTTTGGCTGTCTTTCTCACACCCCTCTCCTCGGATGAGTCTACTAGTGTGGCCCACCAGCTTTGGCTGTCTTTCTCACACCCCTCTCCTCGGATGAGTCTACTAGTGTGGCCCACCAGCTTTGGCTGTCTTTCTCACACCCCTCTCCTCGGATGAGTCTACTAGTGTGGCCCACCAGCTTTGGCTGTCTTTCTCACACCCCTCTCCTCGGATGAGTCTACTAGTGTGGCCCACCAGCTTTGGCTGTCTTTCTCACACCCCTCTCCTCGGATGAGTCTACTAGTGTGGCCCACCAGCTTTGGCTGTCTTTCTCACACCCCTCTCCTCGGATGAGTCTACTAGTGTGGCCCACCAGCTTTGGCTGTCTTTCTCACACCCCTCTCCTCGGATGAGTCTACTAGTGTGGCCCACCAGCTTGGCTGTCTTTCTCACACCCCTCTCCTCGGATGAGTCTACTAGTGTGGCCCACCAGCTTGGCTGTCTTTCTCACACCCCTCTCCTCGGATGAGTCTACTAGTGTGGCCCACCAGCTTGGCTGTCTTTCTCACACCCCTCTCCTCGGATGAGTCTACTAGTGTGGCCCACCAGCTTGGCTGTCTTTCTCACACCCCTCTCCTCGGATGAGTCTACTAGTGTGGCCCACCAGCTTGGCTGTCTTTCTCACACCCCTCTCCTCGGATGAGTCTACTAGTGTGGCCCACCAGCTTGGCTGTCTTTCTCACACCCCTCTCCTCGGATGAGTCTACTAGTGTGGCCCACCAGCTTGGCTGTCTTTCCCCCTTCCCTTTCCTTGGACTAGTCCACTTGTGTGGCCCACCAGCTTGGCTGTCTTTCCCCCTTCCCTTTCCTTGGACTAGTCCACTTGTGTGGCCTATCTCAGGAAGCTGTTTCACTTTTTACAAGCTACTAGGCTTCATTTGTATGTAAAGAATTCAAGTCTCAGATTTGATTCAGGACTTGTTTGAGGCCTAGGAGTAGTAGGACAGTTTCTCAGAGGTGTTAATTGTACATGCACATATATGTAAGCACACCTGTACGGTGCTGGTCGGAAACATATCGGTGTGGTCTGAATGCATCAGTCTGGAGGAAAAAAGTGTCTTCAGTTGCTTCTTGGAAGATCAAAATAAGTCGCATTTTCTCAGGAATTGGGGAATATTAGTCCAAGTAGCTGCTTCAGCACATGAAAAAGAGCGCTGGAATATTTTTTAGATTCATGTGAGGTGTTTTTGATAACACTTAGGTTGAGGAACTGAGGATTCTTGGTGGGGGGTAGTTAGCCAGATACTCCCTCAGCTACAGTGGAGCACATTCACTCCTACAATTGTCCATGAGATGGAGAACCTGAATGTCTACCCCAAGAGTGACAGGCAGCCAATGACGTTCTTTTAGCACTGGGGATGTGTTTGCCGGAAGGCATGGGAGTTGGACAACCCTAGCGCTCACTTTTTGGATCAGTTGCAAATAGTGCATGAGGTTGCGTGTAGGTCCAAGAAGAAGGTCACTGCAGGGGTTCAGATGGGAAAGAGTGAGAGAGATGATAAACATTGTGGCTGCTGTTTCTGATCTCGAGGAATCTTCCAGCAGCTTCTGTATCACTTATGTGGGTTGGTCTGGGGATTGGTGATGACTGGCTCAGAGTCCAGTAGACTTCAGTTGTTGCTAGTGCTGCCATTGAAATCCTAAGGTAGCTGTCTTAGCACCTGTAGTGTGCTGTGGACATACTGTAGTAGGCCGTGGACATACTGTAGTAGGCTGTGGACATACTGTAGTAGGCTGTGGACATACTGTAGTAGGCTGTGGACATACTGTAGTAGGCTGTGGACATACTGTAGTAGGCTGTGGACATACTGTAGTAGGCTGTGGACATACTGTAGTAGGCTGTGGACATACTGTAGTAGGCTGTGGACATACTGTAGTAGGCAGTGGACATACTGTAGTAGGCCGTGGACATACTGTAGTAGGCCGTGGACATACTGTAGTAGGCTGTGGACATACTGTAGTAGGCTGTGGACATACTGTAGTGTGTTGTGGACATACTGTAGTAGGCTGTGGACATACTGTAGTAGGCTGTGGACATACTGTAGTAGGCTGTGGACATACTGTAGTGTGTTGTGGACATACTGTAGTAGGCTGTGGACATACTGTCATTGCTGCTGGCAATGCCATAGGGATGTGTGTAGTACATTCAGATGTTATGCTCTCCCTGTATTGCTCAGCGTTGCTGAAAATCAAAACCCACTCAATAGCATGAAGATTTACCTTCTTTAAAAACGCTGATGGTGTGATCTTGAGATAAATTCTAGTTTTGTTTTATTTCTTCTTTTTATTGTATTTTGTTTTGTTTGCATGGCATTGCAGAAAAACCGATCGGTGAAGGTGCTGAGGAATGGGTGGAGGGGGAGGGGTGGCTGGGTGGGATAGACTGAGGTGGGGGGTGGGGGTTAAAAGTGGAAACAATGTCAAAGCGAAAAATTTCTGTCTGAACAAAGAAAAGATGTCTCTGGATCATGCTTACTCAGTGCAATTTCTTCTGTTATTCTTCTCCTTTTTCTCTCTATCTTATGGTGTCATTATCATTGTTGTTAATGACATGGTTGTAGCTGTTACAATCATTGTAGTTCTTGTCATCATCATCATCGTCATCATCGTCGTCATCATCATCATCATCATCATCATCATCATCATCATCATCATCATCATTATTATCATCATTGTGGCCTATTTTTACTGTTGTTATTTAACCTTGTTTTTTTTATAATGTCATTAAATAAATTTAATGACTCAAGGGGGAGGTTTTCAACAAAACCCCATCACCACATTCCTGAGATCACTGAGTAAAACAACATGATAAATGAAAAACCGGGCACTGGGAGATAAATGATACAATAATTTTATTTTTAACAAATAACCCAACCCCGGCTAGGATTCCCCTGAAGAAAGTAATAATCTAACTACTTTACAATAAGATTGAACTGGAAACGAATTAGCTCACACACCAATTAAACTCTTGTCTCAGACAGAAAGGAGGGTAGCGTCTCCAATACAAGACATCTAACCACTCATTAAAACTCTCGACTTCTGAGAAGAAAATTCCCTTACGGAATCAAGGTCTCACTTGGGTTACGTCATCAACGGTGCCACGTCTGATAACGACAACACTTTCTCGAATTTACTCCACAAATCTGCACTAACTTCTCCCATAAGGAAACCGTCTTCAGCCATTCAATGTTCAACAAAGTCTTGTTAAGCACCCAGCGCTTAAAACAACGATGATGAGAACCGAGCCTAGACGAAAAGAGGGAGAAGTCAGATCCTCTTACCCGTTTCGAAGAAACACCTCTCCAAACGTCCTATCTCTCGCTGAAAGTTCACATCGAGTAGAAACTCCCAACACTCCCTGCAGAAACGATGCAGGTACGATCAACCGTGTGGCTTGCTGACCACGACGTCTCTGGCGACGGAATTCGCCAGCCCTCGTCTCTCCATAGACTAGGGCTAAGGATGGCTGGCAGTTGAGCTGGCAGGCCGCTGGAAGGCAGGCTGGCAGGCTGGCTGGCAGGCAGGCAGGCTGGCTGGCAGGCTGGAAGGCAAGCTGGCAGGCAGGCTGGTTAGTGGGCTGGCAGGCAGGCAGGCTGGCTGGCAGGCTGGAAGGCAAGCTGGCAGGCAGGCTGGTTAGTGGGCTGGCAGGCAAACTGGCAGACCCATCTCAACACAGGTGAACGATATCTTCTCTCAATAGAAGCGTATCAACCCAGGCGAACGAGAAGGAGGAACGGTACCACTTTCAACTTCCCAGTTGACGCAATAGCTCTCAAACCAGTAGGAAACCGGTGCGGCAAACTACAGCAGTAGTTTAGTGGTAGAAGTAATTAGCAGCATTCATTCAGTGTTCCTCAATATTCAGTATTCAGTATTCCTCATCATTCAGTATTCAGTATTCCTCATCATTCAGTATTCAGTATTCCTCATCATTCAGTATTCAGTATTCCTCATCATTCAGTATTCAGTATTCCTCATCATTCAGTATTCAGCCTGCAATACAAAGAGCAGTCTATCACTCTGACTCTCCCAAACACCTTGAGAAAAAGACAATGCAATTTCTCCCTCGAACCCACCCACACGGTCCACAAAATCCAATCAGTCACAAATCTCAATCCGAATTCCCTTCACTTAGAATGCGGAGGTACCCAGCAGTTTAACTCATTCACTCGCTCGCTCTTACCCCAAAAATTCAGGCCGTGACGCTTCCACGTCCAACGCCTAAACACACACAGCTCAACACATGAGCATGAGTAAGAGTGGACTCCACAGTCCAAACTTTACAGACGGCGGCTCTTCAGAGCGATCAGCCGACACGTCCCAACGCTTCTACAATCTAGCGATGAATGATCAACCGCTAGACGTGACGTCAAAATTTCCTTGCGCGTCATCGCGCAAAAGTCTCTTGTCATCTGCAAAGGTATCTGGGATTTTCTCTCTCCCAGCGAGGCATCCTAATCCTCCTAAAGTCCCTCTGTAAACGGAAACTATTTCCAGTTCCTAAACTATCCTTTTAGATTAAGAACATTCGTCGCTATTCACGCGACAATCATCATCGTCATCGTCATCATCTCCTGTTGTTCCAAGGTGTGTTACTTCGTCTATATATTTTGTCATTTAGTGTTGTAAGTATTGAGGTTTACACATAGCTCCTCTCAAATGTGTCTGCGCTTTAGCTGATTGTTCTCATTACCATATTTCAGAACTTCATAATCATAATCCTTCAGCCACTTTGCTTCGTTTGGCTATCTGGCTCTTTTTTCTTGTTATGATAAAACATAAAACTACAACTATGTTGACCTTTCATGTGACCCTGCACGGAAAAACCCGACATAATGTGCTGGAAGCTTGGTGGAAACGACAGGCAAAATAGATCAATGAATGCATGACTGCATTTTGGGATAATGCTATATATATATCTCAAACAATAAATCTTAAGTTCCTGAATTATCAGGATTTGGTTTTTTAATGTTCCTTAAGACATTTTGATTAATGTAATGGTTTATATATTTTAAAAATCCAAGCTACACTTGTTTTACCCATGCATGATCACATATCATATTCAACACCATATTGTGGAGTGTTTTCCATTAATTTAATAATGTACAATGTCCCACTTTGCTCCACTTCCCCCAAACTTCCCTTGCTGCCCAGGGAAATTGTGAGCTTGCTCTCCAGTTTTCCTGCTCACACTCATTGCTGTAAATTTAGCAGTCATGTGGGGAAATAAAAGGGTTACCTCCTCGAGGTTGTCATGTGACCATTATATTTAGAACACTGAGTCTTATGCAGGAAAACATGGGACAAAGCCAGAGCTAGATTTGTCATGCATATGCAGCAAGGGTTGGAGAAGGGCTACACAGGATGGAAGGAAGGATGATGGATGGAATGATGGATGGATGGATGGATGGAAGGAAGGGATGAAGGATGGATGGAAGGAAGGAAGGATGATGGTAGGAAGGATGGATGAATGGAAGGAAGGATGATGGTAGGAAGGAAGGATGGATGGATGGATGGATGGATGAAAGGAAGGAATGAAGGATGGATGGAAGGAAGGAAGGGATGAAGGATGATGGTAGGAAGGATGATGGTAGGAAGGAAGGATGGATGGATGGTTGGATGGATGGATGGTTGGATGGAAGGAAGGATGAAGGTAGGAAGGATGGATGGATGGAAGGAAGGAGGGGGCTTAACAGCCTGTCAACCTTTAAAGACTATTTAAAGCCACTAGTTATAATTAAGAAATTGTTTAAGTGTATGCATGATATACATGTATAATATAGACATACGTTTACTAATGAGGAGTGTTTGAATAGGTGCTCAAAATGTTATCACAGACAAAATGAATGAAATCTTAGTATGGAATCCAAACGCATATATGGGACATTGTTCATTGCTTTATGACTGAATTACTGTTGATTCATCCCATGAGTCACTGACTTCATCTTGTGTCACTGACTTCATCTTGTGGCACTTACATCATCTTGTGTCACTGACTTCATCTTGTGTCACTGACATTATTTTGTGTCTCTGACTTCATCTTGTGTCACTGACATCATCTTGTGGCACTGACTTCATCTTGTGTCACTGACATCATCATGTGTCACTGACTTAATCTTGTGTCACTGACATCATATTGTGTCATTGACTTCATCTTGTGTCACTGACGTCATCATCATGTGTCACTGACATCATTTTGTGTCACTGACTTATCTTGTGACTTCATCTGGTGTCATTGACTTCTTCTTTTGTCACTGACATCATGTGTCACTGAATTCAACTTGTGTCACTAACATCATTTTGTGTCACTGACTTCATCTTGTGGCACTGACTTCATCTGGTGTCACTGACTTCATCTTGTGGCCTCTGTTCTTTTGCCTCGCGACTCAGCACTTGAACGACAAGCCCTAGGAGCTGCAGGTCAGAAAAAACCTCCCCCATCCCTGACAGGTACCGAGTGTTGTCACCGTCTCTAACGAGTTTTGACTACCTGTGCTTGTGTCTGCCCTGTACTGCATTCGTTCATTTTATTTCTCTGTGGTAGTTAGTTTTTGCCACATCATTGCTAAACTTTGTTAATTTGCATTTTGAGGTTCTTTGGATGTTTGGGAGTTTGAATAGAGCATTTGTTTGTATTGATCTCTAACTTCATTGATAACATTACTGTGTTGAATGATGAGCTCAGATGTATCAGGAGTTCATGTGACACTTCAATATGTTCATATATGTGACCAGCCACGACTAAACCAGTGCTAAGTCGCGCGGCCCTCTCTTGCGCTAAGTCTGAGAAAAGGCAGGGAGGGTCAATCTGGGTGATTTTCACTTTTTGATAAAAATATATTCTACATGGTTCAAACTATCATGCCAGTAAAGGAAACATGTTGAAGAATTATATTTTGATGGTAAAATAAAGACTTTTGTGTTATTTATTGTTTCAAATGCTCCCTGTAATTAGCGTTAATTGCCTCATTTTAGCCGCAATAAACACACCAAAACCCTTGCAGAACCCCTTCATGTTATGTACCGTTAGAAAGGCCGTTCTCTTGGCGTTCCCACTCTGTGGATGTCGAAGAAAAATAAGGTCAGCTATTTTTGGAAACGGAGTTTGAAATACCGTTGCTAAGGTGTTTAATGTCTGAAGAGGGTAAATCTTCTGAGACCTTTTTTTTTCAAAATGACCGCTGCTTCAGTACCCAACTTGAAATGCATGTAACTCCTATTCTAATTAACTCACACTGTTCATTCTTATATCAAAACAAACATAAATGAATGCAAAATTCAAAAATCATAAAAGCCTATTTTGTCCAAAAATCGACTTAGCACTGGTTTTGTCGTGGCTGGTCACATATACTGACTATGTAAAATTTTGGGGCAAATTATTTGGGATAAAAGCGTTAGTTGAACATTTTGAGTGTGCAAACATGGGTTCAGTTAGTCGAAAAAGTCTAATAGTAAAGTTTTGCCAGACATCGCTTGTACCTCCCTTGTGCATTGAGTGAGGGTTTTCTGAAGATCTTGCAGTAACTCAAATGCTATGCATGGAGGAATCAAAATTATGAAGTTTTTAAAAATTTTAGTCTCTGAGTGAAATGTTTTGTGTATAACACAGCATCATAGATTATCATAAAAGTTTAGACAAACTATAAAGTGGCTAGTAGGAAGGAGGAGGGGGGTGGGATAGGCTTCACATCAATATTTAGTAGCTAGTCAATCTAACAGCTCAGATCTCCCCTCTCTAAAGTTGTATATGTTGTAGAGTTATCAAACCAGGAAAACTCACATTTCGTGGCCTGGCTTATTTGAGGGTGTGGGATTGAAAAAAGCAATATTTGACTCACCTGGAAAGCTGGTGGTTTTCCAATGAATTCTAGTGCAAATTCTGTGGGATTGAGGTATCCCCAAGCAACAGATGCAAGACTAGCAATGCTGTGATCAGCAGAGAACAGCGTTCACTGTGCAGTGAGTGGATGTCCAGAGTCACAATGAGTATCAGTTCACTGGCATGATTGAGGTCAGGGAGTGATATAGTCACTATCCACTGATATCTGTGTGCACAGAGTCCGGTAAATTTCCACATTTCATTGGATTTCTTCATGCGAATGACTTCTGGGATAGATTTGTCAAACTTCATTTTTGATGAGTGAATTTACATGTCATGTCTATTTTGAAAGTATTTTTAGTCTTGGCTTTTCAAAATGTCTTGTTTCTGGAGCTTGTGACATACATGTGTGGCAGGTTAGGGTTGCAAAGCCATTGAACAGTGTTCAGAAGAAGATTAAGTGTAATTTTTTATGTCATCATTTACAGTCTCTAACCACCTGCATTCTCAGAATGTTTTTCACAGATTTGACAGTGTAGAACCCATTCATAATTTCTGTCTGAGAACATACTGAAACTTCTGTAGGTCTTGTAGATGTACCTTTTATATGTGCAATTGTTTGTGTGTACATCTACAAACTTTGACATTCATGTAAGTGTGCCTGTCTCCAAAAGGTAGATCACATTATTAATGCACAGAACTAATATAGTTGACAGTCACCAGCCAACACATGGAAATGATCTTCATAGTTTTGAAATAGAAACATCATTTCCTGATTAGGTGCATCTTTTTCTGAAACTGAAAATTGTGTTGTCTGGCTTTACAACACTACTAATAAATTAAGACACTTTGAGAATGAATGCTAGGGCTGAAATTTGCAGAGTTCAAGAAAGATTATATATAATGACTTTTACAAACAGACAGCAACATTGGTCACTGTGACATATTTGCCAAACAACTGGACAGTCTTGGCCAAAAGTTTAATGGTGCCATTTTTCCAAACTTATTCAGCAATAATCATAATGTGACTTTTGATCATCATCGTCAGTGTTTTGTTTGCCTAAAAACTCTGTGTGTGTGTGTGTGTGTGTGTGTGTGTGTGTGTGTGTGTGTGTGTGTGTGCGTGCGTGCATGCATGCATGCATGTGTGCGTGTGTGTGTGAGTGTGTGTGTGTGTGAGTGAGTGTGTGTCTGTTCTTAAGTGTTTACAAATAATCATGTCATAGGACCTTAGTTGTCAAGCAGGATTTACTAATATTTAGTGAAAGTGAGCAGTAAATACTTCTGCTGAACTTTTAGCAGGCTGCAATTAGTAAGTGTAACTATCATAGAGATGCAAAAAACCAGACAGTATGAACATGCATACAAATGAGTGATGGTTGGTGACAGTGTGTTTCTGTTTTCATTCCCATTTTTATGTGTTTTATGTCATCTGGCATTTGTCACGTGCTAACTTGCACTCAGGAGAACTAGGCTGGCAAACTATCTCATCAGGAATTAATGGCATGTGCAAGAAATATGACACTGGAAATACATTTTTAATACCACAGCTTCTCCCATCACCATTCTTCTATAGCATAATTATATGTTTTGTCTTCTTTTTCTTGTCTAGCTTATTGATTATATATTATACTGCACTCCTAGCAGTATTTAGTCTGAATGATGGCAAGCCTGATCACATGAGAAGTAACACTAGTGCTACAAGGCTTTTAGGTGTTACACAGTGTAACTTGTGCATTACTTGCATGTTGTGAGGTGTAATTCGCTCTCACAAACCATGTCATTTTCATTTCCATTTGAATCCACTTTCTACAGAAAGGCTTCCATGAACGGGCCACACTAGTGGAGAAGAGGGGTGTGAGAAATACAGTCAAGCTGGCAGGAAACACGAGTGGACTCGTCCGAGGAGAGGGGTGTGAGAAATACAGTCAAGCTGGCAGTAAACACTAACTGGTGGAACACAACATCTGATTGGCTGTCTTTTAATGAGTTTTAACGATTTTTTGGGTGTGAGAACTGTCAGATTCTTTTGTCATTTTATGAATGAATCAGTGCAAATTCACTGAGAATCAACCAACCAAGATCGCTTGCCAGTCAGATGCTGTTGATTGCTAGCTTGTATGGCCCGCCAGCTTGGCCATCTTTCCACACCCCTCTCCTCGGACAAGGCCACTAGTTTGGCTTGTTAATAGAGGCCTTTCCCTTTCTACAAACCCCGGAATGTTCTAGAAGTCTCTGGACAGCTCCCAGCAGTGGGGGAGTTCGGACAGCTCTCGGCGCCGGCAGGATTATCTTTGCCCAAGAAACCCATGCTGCCCGGTGTTAAACCCATAAAGAAAGCTTCCACCCAAAAACCTGCAGATGGAGAGGGTAACTTTGCCGCCATTTTGGCGTGGTGAAGGGACGAGAAATCAGCAATCAGTGTGTCCAACTTGGAATTGGAATTCTGCAAAACTCTTGGATTCCACTAGCAGGAATGGAATTTGCTTGAACAGGTGGACTGGAAGAGGATTTGGGTTCTTTAAACTTGGAAAAAAGAGTTTGACTTTAACTTCTTCTTTTTTTCCTTCGGAAGTGGAAAAGTGTGTTTGGAGTGAAGGGTGCGATATTGGGTTTAGCTTCAGGCTGAGGATGCAGTAGACATAGTTTGGTGGTCATTGGGTCTGGCAACAGTTTTTGTCTGTGGTCTGATATAATAACATGTGTTTTTGTTTGGAATTAACACCTTTGAATTTGTTATTTTATCTAAATAAATACATTTTGCTGTAGGGATTAATCAATCCATGAAGTAGAAAAAGATGTAGACTAACAGAGAGAAAACCAAAACTTTATTTTCATCTCCTTAATATTTATTTGAAAAAGACTGAAGGAGGAATTAATACTCAGCAGCTTATTAAGACGGCTTGACTGTGGTTGGGGTTTCTGGGAGTGTAGCCTCGTTTTGACTGTGGTTGGGGTTTCTGGGAGTGTAGCCTCGTTTTGACTGTGGTTGGGGTTTCTGGGAGTGTAGCCTCGTTTTGACTGTGGTTGGGGTTTCTGGGAGTGTAGCCTCGTTTTGACTGTGGTTGGGGTTTCTGGGAGTGTAGCCTCGTTTGAAGTTGTCGTTGTGCACCTAGTGTAAAACTTTTACTCCACACGTACAGGTGCTGGTGGCTGTGTGCTGCATCTTGCTGCATCTTCCTGCACCTTGCTGCACCTTGCTGCACCTATCTGCCCCTTGCTGCACCTTGCTGCACCTTGCTGCACCTTGCTGCACCTTGCTGCACCTTGCTGCACCTTGCTGTACCTTGCTGCACCTTGCTGCACCTTGCTGCACCTTGCTGCACCTTGCTGCACCTTGCTGCACCTTGCTGCACCTTGCTGCACCTTGCTGCACCTTGCTGCACCTTGCTGCACCTTGCTGCACCTTGCTGCACCTTGCTGCACCTTGCTGCACCTTGCTGCACCTGGGTGATGTTCTTGCACAGCTTTGTTCCTGACCACCACTGGTGTTGTAGAGGAAACCAGTTTTGAAGCCATTTCTTTGAATTCTTCAGCATGGAGTTGGAAGTACCTGGTCTTAATTAAATATGATTTACCTGCTTTTGATCAGTTTGGTGTCCATTCCCACTTCTCTGGTTATGCTCTGAGCATTGATGGCTAATTTTTCTGAATGCTTTAAACATTCATGAATGGTTGTAAGTAGTGAAACAGAAATATTTACTTTCAAGTTTTACAGTTTATTCTGTCCATTTTGTAATTTCCTGTAATATCTACACTGTCCAAGTAATATTTGAGGCTCAAAAGAAAGCTAGAACTATTTTACAAGGCTTTATGCAGTACTCTTTGCTTTGGCAACTTTTTGTAACTTCTTCATTGTGGAAGAACTGCTGGTGGAGAATTTGTCATATTTGTCTGTCACCCATCCATGTCTCTCGAGATGTTGGAGACGGTCCCGGCTTGAAAAATTATCCAGCCCTTTTGTCCCCATTTAGTAGTTAGGAAGTGATAGCTTGTTATGACAGTTTGAATTTCTGTCTGACCACAAGACTTCTTTCTATAAATGCATGCACACATGCACACTTACATATTACACACACAGTAATCACACACACACACACACACACACACACACACACACACACACACACACACACACATGCATCAATCACACACATGCACCCGTGCATGTGCATGCATGCACACACACTCACTTGCTAGCTTGCATGCACTCACTCACACACTCACACACACACACACACACACACACACACACACACACACACACACACACACACACACACACACACTCACACACACACACACACACACACACACACACACACACACACACAAACAAGCACACACACAAAGAAGCACACACGCAAACAATCACACAGACACACACACACAAACAAGCACGCACGCGCGCACACACACACACACACACACACACACACACACACACAAACACACACACACACAAACAAGCACACACACAAACAAGCACACACACAAACAAGCACACAGACACACACACACACACACACACACACACACAACAAGCGCACACACACACACACACACACACAAAAGCACACACACACACACACACACACATAAGCACACACACACACACACACACACACAAACAAGCGCACACACACACACACACACACACACATAAGCACACACACACACACAAGCACGCACGCACACACACACACACACACACACACACACACACACACACACACACACACACATAAGCACACACACACACACACACATAAGCACACACACACACACACACACACACACACACACACACATAAGCACACACACACACACACAAGCACACCTGCACAAGAAGTGCTCACAGACTCACAGACTGAGCTCTGTTTTCAGGCGGCGGTGGAGACTCCCCCCCCATGTCGGGTGGCAACATGACAGACAACTCTGAGGAGGACTTTCCCACTGTGAGTGATGTGTGGAGTGGGGGAGGGGGAGGGGGGGAGAGGAGGGTGTGTGTGTGTGTGTGTGTGTGTGTATGTGTGTGTGCTTGTGTGTGTGTGTGTGTGTGTGTGTGTGTGTTGTGTGTGTGTGTGTGTGTGTGTGTATGTGTGTGTGTGTGAGAGAGAGAGAGAGAGAGAGAGAGAGAGAGAGAGAGAGAGAGAGAGAGAGAGAGAGAGAGAGAGAGGATGCTCATTCACATCTTCAGCACAACACTTGCTCCCTAATTCCAGAATGTGCTCACTCATTTCTCATATCCTTGATCACTTTACTTGCACCAAGTTTTGATGTTTACCACATCTTCTGCTCCACTTCACTTGATTTGCCAATAACTGATTTGCAGGTGCTGTACAGTCCATGTGCAATGTTTTTCATGGAACAGTCCCATCGTCTCTCATGCCATCTGGTGTGTCATGCCATCTGGTGTGTCATGCCATCTGGTGTGTCATGCCATCTGGTGTGTCATGCCATCTGGTGTGTCATGCCATCTGGTGTGTCATGCCATCTGGTGTGTCATGCCATCTCGTGTCTCATGCCATCTTGTGTGTCATGCCATCTGGTGTCTCATGCCATCTGGTGTCTCATGCCATCTGGTGTGTCATGCCATCTGGTGTGTCATGCCATCTGGTGTCTCATGCCATCTGGTGTCTCATGCCATCTGGTGCCTCATGCCATCTGGTGCCTCATGCCATCTGGTGTCTCATGCCATCTGGTGTCTCATGCCATCTGGTGTGTCATGCCATCTGGTGTCTCATGCCATCTGGTGTCTCATGCCATCTGGTGTCTCATGCCAGCTGGTGTCTCATGCCATCTGGTGTGTCATGCCATCTGGTGTGTCATGCCACCTGGTGTCTCATGCCATCTGGTGTCTCATGCCATCTGGTGTCTCATGCCATCTGGTGTCTCATGGCATCTGGTGTCTCATGCCATCTGGTGTGTCATGCCATCTGGTGTGTCATGCCATCTGGTGTGTCATGCCATCTGGTGTCTCATGCCATCTGGTGTCTCATGCCACCTGGTGTGTCATGCCACCTGGTGTCTCATGCCACCTGGTGTGTCATGCCATCTGGTGTGTCATGCCATCTGGTGTCTCATGCCACCTGGTGTCTCATGGCATCTTGTGTGTCATGCCATCTGGTGTCTCATGCCATCTGGTGTCTCATGCCATCTGGTGTGTCATGCCATCTGGTGTGTCATGCCATCTGGTGTCTCATGCCATCTGGTGTGTCATGCCACCTGGTGTGTCATGCCATCTGGTGTCTCATGCCATCTGGTGTGTCATGGCATCTCGTGTGTCATGGCATCTCGTGTGTCATGCCATCTGGTGTCTCATGCCATCTGGTGTCTCATGCCATCTGGTGTGTCATGCCATCTGGTGTGTCATGCCATCTGGTGTCTCATGCCATCTGGTGTCTCATGCCATCTGGTGTCTCATGCCATCTGGTGTCTCATGCCATCTGGTGTGTCATGGCATCTCGTGTGTCATGGCATCTCGTGTGTCATGCCATCTGGTGTCTCATGCCATATGGTGTCTCACGCCATCTGGTGTGTCATGCCATCTGGTGTCTCATGGCATCTCGTGTCTCATGCCATCTGGTGTGTCATGCCATCTGGTGTCTCATGCCATCTGGTGTCTCATGCCTTCTGGTGTGTCATGCCATCTGGTGTGTCTTGCCATCTGGTGCGTCATGCCATCTCGTGTCTCATGCCATCTGGTGTGTCATGCCATCTGGTGTCTCATGGCATCTCGTGTCTCATGCCATCTGGTGTGTCATGCCATCTGGTGTGTCATGCCATCTGGTGTCTCATGCCATCTGGTGTCTCATGTCATCTGGTGTCTCATGCCATCTGGTGTCTCATGCCATCTGGTGTCTCATGCCATCTGGTGTCTCATGCCATCTGGTGTCTCATGCCATCTGCAGGCATGCCTACCTGTACGGAAATTCCGTATTTTGTCCGGAAATTAAAAAAAAATCGGCGAGCGTTCCGGAAAATACGGGAGTTTATTTTGCGTTCCGGAAATATCAAAATAAAAACTATAATAAAATAATTTCCAAAATCGTTGGCCTGTGGCTGTGCGCGAATCGTTTTCCGAAGCAGTCTACCGATGATTGCCGAATGGGTTTGTTCTGTAATGCGCAGGCGCAGCGCGCGAAAATATTTCCGAAAATTGCCGAGTGACGTCATTTTCGTACAGTGCGCAAGCGCAACGCACGAAGTGTTTTTCCCGAGAGTGCCGGTATGTGCAGTGTTCATGTGCAACAATGGCGTCAAAACGAAAGCCAAGCGATTGTGTTTCTGAATTATCGAAGAAACAGCGGAGGTCGCAGGTCTACATTCCAGCGTACACGGAGAAGTATCCATTTATAGTCCGCGGCACCACTGACTCCACTGTCAAATGTACGACTTGTGATAACCAGTTCAGCATCTCCAGTGGTGGCGCCAACGATATCGAAAGGCATGTTGAAGGCCCAAAGCATGTGAAGAAAAATGAGGAGAAGAAGGTCGCAGCAGCGCAAAAACCTATCAGTGAATATTTTACACCGCCTCCTTCGAAAGTGTCCCAAATCGACATCGACGTAATTCGAGCTGAGGCGATGATGGTAGACTTGACAGTAGAACTGAACCTCCCAATGGCGGCATTGGACAAACTGAGTGTAGGTGTAGGGGAAGACCTCCTCTTCCCACACCTCCCCATGGTTATGCTTGCCATAATGACAATCCCTCACTCATCAGCTCACTGTGAGCGCATTTTCTCAGTCGTGAGAAAGAACAAAACACACTTCAGAGGCAGCATGGGATCCGACACCTTGGAGGCCTTGGTGGTAGCCAAGTCCAGGCCTGGACAAGCCCTTGACAGAAACTACAGTGTCAAAGACCTGAAAGGCCTGAAAAGTGCCTACTACCAGTCTTTGTCACAGTAAACAAGCTGCAGAACTATTGTATATAGTGTACATAAAATCAGGTATGTTTTGTTTTATCTTTTGGTCCCTGGTTAATGATTAAAGTTGCTTTGTTTTCTTGCACTGTCGCACGGTTTAATACTGAAATCGGAACTGAAATACGGAAATTGGAACTTGGTAATACTGAAATCGAAAAAGGAGGGTAGGCAGCCCTGCATCTGGTGTCTCATGCCATCTGGTGTCTCATGCCATCTGGTGTCTCATGCCATCTGGTGTCTCATGCCATCTGGTGTGTCATGCCATCTGGTGTGTCATGCCGCCTGGTGTGTCATGCCATCTGGTGTCTCATGCCATCTGGTGTCTCATGCCATCTGGTGTGTCATGCCATCTGGTGTGTCATGCCATCTGGTGTGTCATGCCACCTGGTGTCTCATGCCACCTGGTGTGTCATGCCACCTGGTGTGTCATGGCATCTCGTGTGTCATGGCATCTCGTGTGTCATGCCATCTGGTGTATCATGCCATCTGGTGTGTCATGCCATCTGGTGTGTCATGCCATCTGGTGTCTCATGCCATCTGGTGTCTCATGCCATCTGGTGTCTCATGCCATCTGGTGTGTCATGCCATCTGGTGTGTCATGCCACCTGGTGTGTCATGCCATCTGGTGTCTCATGCCATCTGGTGTCTCATGCCATCTGGTGTCTCATGCCATCTGGTGTGTCATGCCATCTGGTGTGTCATGCCATCTGGTGTGTCATGCCACCTGGTGTGTCATGCCATCTGGTGTGTCATGCCATCTGGTGTGTCATGCCATCTGGTGTCTCATGCCATCTGGTGTGTCATGCCATCTGGTGTGTCATGCCATCTGGTGTCTCATGCCATCTGGTGTGTCATGCCATCTGGTGTGTCATGCCATCTGGTGTCTCATGCCATCTGGTGTCTCATCCCATCTGGTGTCTCATGCCATCTGGTGTGTCATGCCATCTGGTGTGTCATGCCACCTTGTGTGTCATGCCATCTGGTGTGTCATGCCTTCTTGTGTGTCATGCCATCTGATGTGTCATGCCATCTCGTGTGTCATGGCATCTCGTGTGTCATGGCATCTCGTGTCTCATGCCATCTGGTGTGTCATGCCATCAGGTGTCTCATGCCATCAGGTGTCTCATGCCATCTGGTGTCTCATGCCATCTGGTGTGTCATGCCATCTGGTGTCTCATGCCATCTGGTGTGTCATGCCATCTGGTGTGTCATGCCATCTCGTGTCTCATAGAATCTGGTGTGTCATGCCATCTGGTGTCTCATGGCATCTGGTGTGTCATGCCATCTGGTGTGTCATGCCACCTGGTGTCTCATGCCACCTGGTGTCTCATGCCATCTGGTGTCTCATGCCATCTGGTGTGTCATGCCATCTGGTGTGTCATGCCACCTGGTGTGTCATGCCATCTGGTGTCTCATGCCTTCTGGTGTCTCATGCCATCTGGTGTGTCATGCCATCTCGTGTGTCATGGCATCTC
The DNA here is from genome assembly GCA_034096865.1 of Theodoxus fluviatilis. Taxonomy (NCBI): domain Eukaryota; kingdom Metazoa; phylum Mollusca; class Gastropoda; order Cycloneritida; family Neritidae; genus Theodoxus; species Theodoxus fluviatilis. The sequence continues at coordinate 60,817 of JAWQFJ010000885.1, read as the reverse complement.
GTGTGTCATGGCATCTCGTGTCTCATGCCATCTGGTGTGTCATGCCATCAGGTGTCTCATGCCATCAGGTGTCTCATGCCATCTGGTGTCTCATGCCATCTGGTGTGTCATGCCATCTGGTGTCTCATGCCATCTGGTGTGTCATGCCATCTGGTGTGTCATGCCATCTGGTGTCTCATGCCATCTCGTGTCTCATATAATCTGGTGTGTCATGCCATCTGGTGTCTCATGGCATCTGGTGTGTCATGCCATCTGGTGTGTCATGCCATCTGGTGTGTCATGGCATCTGGTGTGTCATGGCATCTGGTGTGTCATGGCATCTGGTGTGTCATGGCATCTGGTGTGTCATGGCATCTTGTGTGTCATGCCACCTGGTGTCTCATGGCATCTTGTGTGTCATGCCATCTGGTGTGTCATGGCATCTCGTGTCTCATGCCATCTGGTGTGTCATGCCACCTGGTGTCTCATGGCATCTGGTGTGTCATGGCATCTGGTGTGTCATGGCATCTTGTGTGTCATGCCACCTGGTGTGTCATGCCATCTGGTGTGTCATGCCATCTGGTGTCTCATGGCATCTCGTGTGTCATGGCATCTGGTGTGTCATGCCATCTCGTGTCTCATGCCATCTCGTGTCTCATGGCATCTCGTGTGTCATGCCACCTGGTGTCTCATGGCATCTTGTGTGTCATGCCATCTGGTGTGTCATGGCATCTCGTGTCTCATGCCATCTGGTGTGTCATGCCACCTGGTGTCTCATGGCATCTTGTGTGTCATGCCATCTGGTGTGTCATGCCATCTGGTGTGTCATGCCATCTGGTGTGTCATGCCATCTGGTGTCTCATGCCATCTTGTGTGTCATGCCATCTGGTGTGTCATGCCATCTGGTGTGTCATGCCATCTGGTGTCTCATGGCATCTGGTGTGTCATGCCATCTGGTGTGTCATGCCATCTGGTGTGTCATGCCATCTGGTGTCTCATGCCATCTGGTGTGTCATGCCACCTGGTGTCTCATGGCATCTTGTGTGTCATGCCATCTGGTGTGTCATGCCATCTGGTGTCTCATGCCATCTGGTGTGTCATGCCATCTGGTGTCTCATGGCATCTGGTGTCTCAAGCCATCTGGTGTGTCATGCCATCTGGTGTCTCATGCCATCTGGTGTCTCATGCCATCTGGTGTCTCATGGCATCTGGTGTCTCATGCCATCTGGTGTCTCATGGCATCTGGTGTCTCATGCCATCTGGTGTCTCATGCCATCTGGTGTCTCATGCCATCTGGTGTCTCATGCCATCTGGTGTGTCATGCCATCTGGTGTGTCATGCCATCTGTTGTCTCATGCCATCTGGTGTGTTATGCCACCTGGTGTCTCATGGCATCTCGTGTCTCATGCCATCTGGTGTGTCATGCCATCTGGTGTGTCATGCCATCTGGTGTGTCATGCCATCTGGTGTGTCATGCCATCTGGTGTGTCATGCCACCTGGTGTGTCATGCCATCTGGTGTGTCATGCCACCTGGTGTCTCATGCCACCTGGTGTCTCATGCCATCTGGTGTCTCATGCCACCTGGTGTGTCATGCCACCTGGTTTCTCATGCCACCTGGTGTGTCATGCCACCTGGTGTGTCATGCCATCTGCTGTCTCATGCCACCTGGTGTGTCATGCCACCTGGTGTCTCATGCCACCTGGTGTGTCATGCCATCTGGTGTGTCATGCCATCTGGTGTGTCATGCCATCTGGTGTGTCATGCCATCTTGTGTGTCATGCCATCTGGTGTGTCATGCCATCTGGTGTGTCATGCCATCTGGTGTGTCATGCCATCTGGTGTGTCATGCCATCTGGTGTGTCATGCCATCTGGTGTGTCATGCCATCTGGTGTGTCATGCCATCTGGTGTGTCATGCCATCTGGTGTCTCATGCCATCTCGTGTCTCATGCCATCTGGTGTGTCATGCCATCTGGTGTGTCATGCCATCTGGTGTGTCATGCCATCTGGTGTGTCATGCCATCTGGTGTGTCATGCCATCTGGTGTCTCATGGCATCTGGTGTGTCATGCCATCTGGTGTGTCATGCCATCTGGTGTGTCATGCCATCTGGTGTCTCATGGCATCTGGTGTCTCATGCCATCTGGTGTCTCATGCCATCTCGTGTCTCATGCCATCTGGTGTGTCATGTCATCTGGTGTGTCATGCCATCTGGTGTCTCATGCCATCTGGTGTCTCATGCCATCTGGTATGTCATGCCATCTGGTGTGTCATGCCATCTGGTGTGTCATGCCATCTGGTGTCTCATGCCATCTGGTGTGTCATGTCATCTGGTGTGTCATGCCATCTGGTGTCTCATGCCATCTGGTGTGTCATGCCATCTGGTGTGTCATGCCATCTGGTGTCTCATGCCATCTGGTGTCTCATGCCATCTGGTGTGTCATGCCATCTGGTGTGTCATGCCATCTGGTGTGTCATGCCATCTGGTGTGTCATGCCATCTGGTGTGTCATGCCATCTGGTGTGTCATGCCATCTGGTGTGTCATGCCATCTGGTGTGTCATGCCATCTGGTGTGTCATGCCATCTGGTGTGTCATGCCATCTGGTGTGTCATGCCATCTGGTGTGTCATGCCATCTGGTGTGTCATGCCATCTGGTGTGTCATGCCATCTGGTGTCTCATGCCATCTGGTGTGTCATGCCATCTGGTGTGTCATGCCATCTGGTGTGTCATGCCATCTCGTGTCTCATGCCATCTGGTGTCTCATGCCATCTGGTGTGTCATGCCATCTGGTGTCTCATGCCATCTGGTGTGTCATGCCATCTGGTGTGTCATGCCATCTGGTGTGTCATGCCATCTGGTGTGTCATGCCATCTGGTGTGTCATGCCATCTGGTGTGTCATGCCATCTCGTGTCTCATGCCATCTTGTGTCTTGCTAATTGCAGGAGGATGACCTTGGCAGTAGGAATTGGTTAGCTGAGGTAGTTTGCAAGAGTGCTTTGAAACGGAATGGGGGACTGTGTTATACTTCAGTTGCCATTTCTTTCTTGTCTGATGTTTGAAATTTACACTGTTTTCATAAATGAATCTTTTTCCGTTGAAGTTGTATTATTAATTGTTTTGAAAAAAAATGTATTTCTTGTAAGACTGTTTTGAGATGGATATTCTTTGTAAGAAGACCGTGAAAAGCAAAAGAAAAAACTAAAATGATATGTGTAATACAGTATCACATAATAGAGAAATGTAAATGATGATAATTGGTTTTTACCTTCCAAGAAGAGCTCTCTACCCTGAGGTCACATGATGGTCACATGATGGTCACATGATGGTGTAGTTGTGCTGACCAAGTTGTAGTGCTGAGCCTAGCAAAACACGCGTAGGTTTGCTCACAGGCAGGTACGTGCCGGTCAGGTGAACCACAAAGTACATTTTTCTTTGCTTATTGATTGACATAACTTTCTTAGAAGCTGACAGCAGCTGTGCCGAATTGATTTTGCTTACCTGGAATCTGAAAATTCCTCTGCAGGAATGTAGTCTTGTCGGGTCTAGATGTACACTCCCAGCATTTTGTGTAAATATCGATATTCACATTTTGCAGAATGTGACACTTTGTGAGGTCTTTTAAAGAAGCAAGTTTAGAAACCTGAGATTCTTAACTGAGGAGTTTATCAAAGACTACCACATTTTTGTATACATGTAGCAGCTGTATATGGAATAGTGTTTTTGAAACCTTTGGAAAATATTGGCCAGAAGTTTGTCAAGAAAACAAGTTTTGACTCTAGCACTCCCAATTGAGTAGGGCTTCATCAGTACGGCCCTCCAAAAGGGGAATCCCTTCCACTAATGAGCCACACTAGTGGACTCTTCCAAGTAAAGGGGTGCCATGTTGGTCGTTTAATTCGCAGTGACTCCCACACAGAACGAGAACCAAAATATTACGTGCTCGCTAGCTTACATACACAATCTTGGATGGTAATTCAGAATGACAATGAAGTGTGAATGATTGACAAACTGGTGTACACAATGCACTTTCTGTTGAATTGTGTTATGGCGAATCTCATATTTGCAGCAGTCGTCAAGGTAAATCGGCTCCGAATCGAGCATAAACTCCTATGCAAAAACGCAGCCAATCAGATGCCGTGGCCCGCCAGCGGAGCGGGGTCTGCACTCCTCTCCTTGGATGAGTCCACTAGTGTGGCCCGTCAGTGGAAGGGATTCTCCAAAAAGTGATTACAATAACCTGACCAACCCTATTTCCCCCCACCTATTCTGAACCCCCTTTTTTCCATCATGAAAGGAAAAGAAAAGGAAGATATAAAAAAGGAAAGTAAACAACAAACAGCATGCTGTCCCATTTTCCTTATGAGCACTATTTTAGTGTAAAAGATGTATGTGCAGTCTCACTCTGGCCTCTGTATAAACTTTTTTTAAAGTCAGGCTGATTTTCCAACCCTATTTTGGTGTGTGACTATGTTGCTTTAACCACCACACCTATATTGTGTGGCCTAATCCATATGTGAAATACTGAGTCATTCAGGATAAAATCTTGTAGAAGAGGAATTTCATGCAGTGTTGAAAAAAATCAGATTCCACACCTTTAAAAAAAGACTAATCTAGATCTGAAACGTGGCACAAAATGCTGTACAAGTTACAACATATTGTGGAATAGGAATTTCACTCAGGGTTGAACAGTTCAGACATAATTTTTTTGAAATTTTACTTTGAATCATTTTCCTGCAGCTGTGTTTATGACTCATTAATAATACATTGGTGCATAGAATCTACATCTCTGTTTTGTTTGATAAGCTGCCTTGATTTAGAACCATCAGTCTGCTAACCCTAGCATGGACTTGTACTTCTAACACCAGAAGTTTAACAAAGATGTTCTTTGCATCGGTATTTCTTCTTGTTGATCATGCATGTATTGATCAGACTGTGTGGCATTTTATTCATTTAAATTAAATTATTTATTAATACAGTTTTAATTAGACAAACTTTCTGTGATTCTGACTCTGTAAGAATTTTACCATAATTTGGCATGGTGTTGTCTTGAAGTTTACAGTTGTGTGAACATTTTCTGATGATCTTTTTGAAATGCACTTGTGAGGGTGTGAGGGTGGAAAGAGGGATAAGAAAACTGAATTAAATAATTTTATATCAGAGTACACATGTTACTGGTGAAACTCCTTGTTAGAATAGTNNNTGTGTCTTGCTAATTGCAGGAGGATGACCTTGGCAGTAGGAATTGGTTAGCTGAGGTAGTTTGCAAGAGTGCTTTGAAACGGAATGGGGGACTGTGTTATACTTCAGTTGCCATTTCTTTCTTGTCTGATGTTTGAAATTTACACTGTTTTCATAAATGAATCTTTTTCCGTTGAAGTTGCATTATGAATTGTTTTGAAAAAAATGTATTTCTAATTTGTAAGACTGTTTTGAGATGGATATGCTTTGTGAGAAGACCGTGAAAAGCAAAAGAAAAAACTAACATGATATTTGTAATACAGTATCACATAATAGAGAAATGTAAATGATGATAATTGGTTTTTACCCTCCAAGACGAGCACAGTCTACCCAGAGGTCACATGATGGTGTAGTTGTGCTGACCAAGTTGTAGTGCTGAGCCTAGCAAAACATGCGTAGGTTTGCTCACAGGCAGGTACGTGCCGGTCAGGTGAACCACAAAGTACATTTTTCTTTGCTTATTGATTGACATAACTTTCTTAGAAGCTGACAGCAGCTGTGCCGAATTGATTTTGCTTACCTGGAATCTGAAAATTCCTCTGCAGGAATGTAGTCTTGTCGGGTCTAGATGTACACTCCCAGCATTTTGTGTAAATATCGATATTCACATTTTGCAGAATGTGACACTTTGTGAGGTCTTTTAAAGAAGCAAGTTTAGAAACCTGAGATTCTTAACTGAGGAGTTTATCAAAGACTACCACATTTTTGTATACATGTAGCAGCTGTATATGGAATAGTGTTTTTGAAACCTTTGGAAAATATTGGCCAGAAGTTTGTCAAGAAAACAAGTTTTGACTCTGTGCAGTTTGCTTTATCATTCCCAGTTGAGTAGGGCTTCATCAGTAAGGCCCTCCAAAAGGTGAATCCCTTCCACTAATGAGCCACACTAGTGGACTCTTCCAAGTAAGGGGTGTCATGTTGGTTGTTTAATTCGCAGTGACTCAGACCCACACAGAACGAGAACCAACATATTACGTCCTTGCTAGCTTACATACACAATCTTGGATGGTAATTCAGAATGACAATGAAGTGTGAATGATTGACAAACTGGTGTACACAATGCACTTTCTGTTGAATTGTGTTATGGCGAATCTCATATTTGCAGCAGTCGTCAAGGTAAATCGGCTCCGAATCGAGCATAAACTCCTATGCAAAAACGCAGCCAATCAGATGCCGTGGCCCGCCAGCGGAGCGGGGTCTGCACTCCTCTCCTTGGATGAGTCCACTAGTGTGGCCCGTCAGTGGAAGGGATTCTCCAAAAAGTGATTACAATAACCTGACCAACCCTATTTCCCCCCACCTATTCTGAACCCCCTTTTTTCCATCATGAAAGGAAAAGAAAAGGAAGATATAAAAAAGGAAAGTAAACAACAAACAGCATGCTGTCCCATTTTCCTTATGAGCACTATTTAAGTGTAAAAGATGTATGTGCAGTCTCACTCTGGCCTCTGTATAAACTTTTATAATAAAAGTCAGGCTGATTTTCCAACCCTATTTTGGTGTGTGACTATGTTGCTTTAACCACCACACCTAAATTGTGTGGCCTAATCCATATGTGAAATACTGAGTCATTCAGGATAAAATCTTGTAGAAGAGGAATTTCACGCAGTGTTGACAAAAATCAGACTCCACACCTTAAAAAAAAGACTAATCTCTATCTGAAACGGGGCACAAAATGCTGTACAAGTTACAACATATTGTGGAATAGGAATTTCACTCAGGGTTGAACAGTTCAGACATAATTTTTTTGAAATTTTACTTTGAATCATTTTCCTGCAGCTGTGTTTATGACTCATTAATAATACATTGGTGCATAGAATCTACATCTCTGTTTTGTTTGATAAGCTGCCTTGATTTAGAACCATCAGTCTGCTAACCCTAGCATGGACTTGTACTTCTAACACCAGAAGTTTAACAAAGATGTTCTTTGCATCGGTATTTCTTCTTGTTGATCATGCATGTATTGATCAGACTGTGTGGCATTTTATTCATTTAAATTAAATTATTTATTAATACAGTTTTAATTAGACAAACTTTCTGTGATTCTGACTCTGTAAGAATTTTACCATAATTTGGCATGGTGTTGTCTTGAAGTTTACAGTTGTGTGAACATTTTCTGAAGATCTTTTTGAAATGTACTTGTGAGGGTGTGAGGGTGGAAAGAGGGATAAGAAAACTGAATTAAATAATTTTATATCAGAGTACACATGTTACTGGTGAAACTCCTTGTTAGAATAGTTGCTTTGTCACAAGTCATGCATAGATCTACTTTTCATCCACATGCCTAACAATTTTCTGTGCAAAATTATTTTTTTAAAAGTTTTTTCTTCATTGATCCGTGTGGAGTGAATCTTAGGGAGATGGATGGAAGAGAATAAATGATTCATGCATTTGTCCTCCAGCCAGCTGACGCCCTTCCATCCATCCATCCATCCATCCATCCATCCATCCATCCATCCATCCATCCATCCACCCACCCACCCACCCACGCGCCCACTCACCCACCCACCCTTTCATTCATCCATCCATCCATCCATCCATCCATCCATCCATCCATCCATCCATCCATCCATCCATCCATCCATCCATCCATCCACCCACCCATCCACCCACCCACCCACCCATCCATCCATCCATCCATCCATCCATCCATCCATCCATCCATCCATCCATCCATCCATCCATCCATCCATCCATCCATCTATTCATCTGTATTAATCTATCAGGCTATTTATCAATTTCTTGCACCTCCCCTCCATTCATTCATTCATTCATTCATTCATTCATTCACTCATTCATGCATTCATTCATTCATTCATTCATTCATTCATTCAACCATCCATTCATTCATTCAATGATTCATCATTCATTCATCCATACAGTTGTTCATTCTTTCATTCACCCATTTCTTCATTCATTCATTTGTTCATTCATTCACTCTATCCAGGGAGGGTTGAATCCCAACCCCATGGGAGTCTCCAGGACAGCAGCAGGACCACAGAAGACTCAGGGACAGTACAACTCGGAGGAGGAGGAGGAAGATGGCTCAGAGTCTAGTGAAGATGATGACGACGACGATGAACATGTTCATGTGGAAGGGTAAGTGTGTGTGTGTGCGTGCGTGTGTGTGTGTGTGTGTTTGTGTGTGTGTGTTTGTGTGTGCATGTTTGTGTGTGTATGTGTGTGTGTGTGTGTGTTTGTGAGTAAATGTGTGTGTGTGTGTTTGTGTGTGTGTGTTTGTGTGTGTGTGTGTGTGATTGTGTGTGTGTGTTTACATGTGCGTTTACATATGCAGTGTTACCTATCAGTGTAACCTCTTGAGGTAATTTGATGTTTGAACCTGCTGATGGAATAGTTTTTCATCATGAATATTTTAGAATATTATATATATGAAACCGACAATAGTCAGTGGTTTGCCGTGGACAAATGCTTTGACATTGACATGTATTCTTTCATTTCAAACACAGTAATTCGAGCACTGATTTTACAGGAAATGTTGACCACTCAGAACTCTTTCAAAGTATATAAAATGGTTGTGCATTGATTGAAATTGGATTAATGCAAGATGAATGAGAAGTAAACAACGACTATGAAAATGCAAGAGAAAAATGATGTTTGTCCTGCATATTTAGATGATGTTTGTCCTGCATATTTAGATGATGTTTGTCCTGCATATTTAGATGATGTTTGTCCTGCATATTTACAGCCTGGATGAATCTTTTCAGAGCCTACGATCCTGCTGACTATGAGAATCTGCCGGTCACTCCTGAGATCAAGGAACTATTCCAGTATATCACCAGGTAGGATCCTGATGTTTCAGGGTGAAAGAGGGGTTTGTTGTTTGGTGTGGGACCTAGGCGCAGGGTGGGGCTATAGAGAGGCGTTTGGACTTCTCTCTACCCCATAGCAGGACCGACCCCTGGGTTCCTTTGATGTGGCCAGCAGCATGCAGGCAGGAAGTGTAGAGGCTGTGTGCCTCTCTCCCTTCACTCCTCCAAGTGGTCAGCAGACAAGGAAGGCTTTGGTCAAATTTCTCCGTCTTTATTCATGACTGCAGACATCTCAACACAGACAAAGCTATCGTCCACTGGGCTGACCTTCCCATGACCTCTCGCTATGGCCTCATGACTGCCATCTGTCTCTCTCTCTGATCCTGCCCATGTGTGGCTTGCACTCCTTCTCTCCTGTTAGCCACTGGCTTTAAATAGCCACTACTCGGACCTGAGGGAAGGCAAACGAAATTCCTAAGTCAGAGGCTGCACCTGGGGTTCCCAGTGGACACGAAATTGTGTTAATCTGACAGCTTCTAACAACTATTTGAAGCTTAAATCAACAATCCCATATGACAAGCTCCACTCCGTTGGAAAGTGCGTTAATCAAAGCACACTCTGCACCAATGAATGAATTCCAAAAGTGATTCGTATACAAATAGGTGGCAATTGAAGTATTTATGGCGCCAATTAAACCAGATATGTATTCCTCGTTTTCCATTAATATTATCGTTTACAACTCATGGAGTGCGGGTTGCCATATATGGGATGGTTGATAAGGATAAATACTATTTTTCTATTCAATACTACAAACAATACA
>JAWQFJ010000885.1:0-45636 GCA_034096865.1 Theodoxus fluviatilis | reverse complement strand
ATATAACAGTTTCTGGCAGACACACACACACACACACACACACACACACACACATACACAGACACACACACCCACACACACTCACACCAACCCACACACACACACACACACACACACACACACACACACACACACAACCACCCCAACCCCCACACACACACACACACACTACACCACACCAAAGATTATAGGTTACACAAAGATAGTTCATTAGCTCATTGTTGTGAGGATCGAGACACGTTGCGCCCCAAGCGGCTAGAACTACTGGTGAATCAAGGAAAGTTAATCACACCTCTTAGCGACATGTAAAACTTCTTGTTTATCGATGGTTTCTGATGCGTTCCGATCATGTTTGTGAATAAATTTACTGTGTAATGTGTAATAACATGATTTGCTGCAATAATGGGGGTGTTTTGGCTTTGTTTTTTGTAGCAGGCGTTGTGAAATCCAACTCGACCTAGATCTACATGGTATGGTTTGAATGGGAACGATCTATTTTTCATTATTATCTAAGAATGCAAGCTTGTTTATCAACGTATACACCCCTGTGGAATATCTTTAGGAAATGCAAAGCAATACATACCTGTCAAGAAGGTGATTTGCGGCCAGAAAATCATTCGATTAAGTGAATTCAGTTGCCGCTTCCGCAAAGATTTATAGTTACAATCAAGCGTTGCCATGTGACCTGCATTTCGATTGTTAAAAAGTAGGACCTTTCAATACCTTTTGATGCATTCAACATACAGCTTTGATAAATTAATGCTGTTCATGGCTTACATTTTCTTCGGATGGGTTTCTAGTATCCCAAAATATAGCTTTTTCTGCGCGAACTGGAGAGAGCTGCCGCCATTGAATTGTCCAAAGCGTAGACATAAACGCCATATCTACACGAAAGCAGTCCTCTGATTGGTTCCCTGAATAGAATCCTCCAATCAGCAGGCAGCTTTCTTCGCCGTCTTGTCACTAAGCGGTGTGAGTACACTTTCCTTGATTCACCCCTACTCTCGCCGCTAGGTGCAGCGTCTTGTAACTTTATAGAGCAAAAGCTCGGCATGAGCTATCTTTGTGTAACCTATAATCTTTGACCACACACACACACCACACCACAGACACACACATCCCCCACACACACCACCACACACACACACCACACCACAGACACACACACACACACACACACACACACACACACACACACACCTGTTTGTCAGTTTGACAAAGACATCAGAGTTGCTGAAGATGATACCACAACCTTAACTAAGATGCACAATGGTTTGTTTTTTTAAAAACTCCCAGGAAGCGGAAGATCTTCAGAGGAAGAGATCTTATCAACAAGTGCTTCAGTCCTCACATTTGCTGACATCCTTGGGTGGAGGCCCACACCTGGTCAAGACTCAACATCCCCACTGCTTTGATGATCTAACATTGTGAGTAGGACAGAAACTGCCCAATCCCGCTTTACAACTGAGGTGATGCTAGACATAGGTGCCTCAAATGCAAATGACCAGGGCTGTGCCAAAAACAACCTTGTTGCCACTTCTATGAGACATACTCAGATACGCGGACCTCTATACACCTCATATATAATAACTGCTGGTCCAGAAGATTATTTTGTTCCCTCATGTTAATAATTGTCCAGATCCAGCATGACACCTTTCCTGCTGTCTGCCATCACCTTCATGGTGTTGGAGGTGTGTTAGTTTGGGAGACTGAGTTTTCCCTATGCATTGTGGGCTGAATATCCAGGGAAACAGTTGTATCCTAGTTCAACTGCGAGGATAGTGGTTTTGGTCCCATAGGAGGTCAGGTGTGTGGCTAGGTGGCTAGTGGCTCATATTAATTGAGCCAGTTTCACCTGGTGCCACTTGTTCAATAAGGTCTCCATAGGGAAAATCAGTTCAAAGAGGGTTATTAATCTTGTCTCTATGGTGTGTGAGAGTGTGTGAGCCTGTGTGTGTGTGTGTGTGTGTGTGTGTGTGTGTGTGCGCGCGCGCATGTGTGTGTGTGTATGATTGTGTGTGTGTTTGTGTGTGTGCTTGTATGTGAGTGTCTGTGTATATGTGAGTGTGTGTGTGTTCGTGTGTGTGAGTCTGTGTATATATATATATATATATATATATATATATATATATATATATATATATATATATATATCAAGGAGTACTATATCAGATAGAGTACTCCTTGATATGTGTGTGTGTGTGTGTGTGTGTGTGTGTGTGTGCACTGGCATAAAACTGTATACAATTTATCAAGTGTATATTTCTTATCAAACTGTGAAATCCAGAATCATGCGGCCAAAATGAAAACCCAAACCTGTGCTTTCAACCTTCAATCACATTAGTCAAGATGACCACAATTCATTTGTACTTTGGGGTCTTCACATGTAACCTCAACAGTCTCCTTAGAGAGCGTACCTAGTTATGGCTGGAGCCGATCAATGATCCCTCATCAGCTAAAACCTCTGACTGCTGGACTTTCGGGGCCTGCTCCAGTAGCTCAGCCTTGGGTGGCCCCATGCAGCCAAAGAGGTCACTGGGGACATTTATTGTCCCATTGTGAGCAAGAAGCAAGAAGGTAGTGTTCATGTGTAGATTTTTTTCCTCTTCTTTACAGACCCCTGACAATCATATAGTCTGGCTGTTCTGTGACCTTGTGAATTTGAGATCTTCTCTAAAATCAGAGTTTCTCATCAACAGTACAGGAGAAGTGGGGGACAAACATTTGGAAGGTCTGTACTCCTGGAGAAAACTGGGTCGAGCTCACAGTGAATGGTGTTGACATTAGAACAGTTCCTACACGCCATGAAGTTGTGTAGGCATGTCTGCTATGCCCTACAATATGAGGAGTCCAAGACTGCCATCAACAACCTACTGAAGTTTCTAAAGCTCCTGAGGACTGTACAGCGGAGTTCATCTTTGTGCATAAAGTTCCTCTCAAGCTACTGAGGCTGAATACCATTCAAATGAAGCGAGCCCACGTGATGCATGTGCTGGGTCTCTGACGGGCCTACATGACAGCAGGCGCACCTTTGGGACCACCACAAGGCTCTCTGCTGCGGGACAGTGCAAAATTTTCTTTGGGGTGCTGTGGGGTCTTTCTAGTGCTCCTTTACTTCGGTGATGGCAAGCACATGTTCACCACCTGCTTTGTTCCAGTGTCTCTCAGGGCATCATTGGGGGATTTTGTCATGAGATTTGGTACCTGATCCATTTGTACTTCTTTCGCCAAGTCAGAGCTTTAATGGTATATGTGTTATGTGTGCGTGCATGTTGAGTGAATGTATTTTGCAATTGATTAACAGTTATTGAATATGCTCTTACTCTTGTTTGCTCTGAGGTGAGTATTACCTCATTCAAATATTTGCCTGAAGTCACCCTGATCCAGAAGAACCTGCGAACTCTGACATCATGCAAACATAAGCCTAGCTTTGTAAGACAAGAAGTGGAATACGATGAGGAGTCAGGCGAAGGAAGGGATTAGGAGGCTCTTCTTCCATACTACGCTCCTTCTTTGTTTTCTATCATTTCACTCTCCGAACATTTGGTCGTCTTTTTCCATACTCCTGTGTAGCAGGCCGAGAGCTCCCTAGTTTTGTTATAAATTCTTCTTCATCACTCCTGTAGCTGTGTCACACGTCGAATTTTGATGAGCTGGCGAGAGTGCGTTTTCTCCTTCCGGCAGTGCTGCAGATGACGGGCCTCTAAAAACTTGCACTTCGGTCAAGAAGTGAATAGTTTTTTAAAGTAATCTACTAGCTTGAGAGGAGCTCACAGCGAACTCGAAATTATTGTGTTGTCTTGGACTGGAACAGTATTTTCCGTGCAAGGTGCTCACGTGGGTTGGGTAGAGCTCACGAAGAGCACTTAAATAAAGGTGAGACGAAGGGACGGACAGAGGGGACGGACAGGCAGACTGAGAGGACGAGTCTGGGCGATGGTTTCTGAGACCTTCTCTCTCTGCTCTTGAGAGGCTGGTGAAGCTGTGTGGCCTACCAACGTTACATCTGTTACCTGACTGTTGTGTGTCCAGCTGATGGTTTTTCTCATGGTAAAGCAGAGTCGTTAATGATAGTCTGGACTCTCGCTGACCGAACTTATTTTGTTGTATCGCCGAGAAATTTTGTTGTACGTTGTGGGTTTTTTTGTTGTTGTTGTTGTTCTGTTGGTAATTGTTGTTGATTATAATAGTCTGGCGTATTGTGGGTAATTGCAGGGCAAATTAGGTTCTGCTTTGTTCCTGCATTGCCAGATTGGTGCCAGTTTGTCAAACGATTGAAGGGGAAATATGTTTCCACCGTATGCTTGTATTGTGGAGTTTGTGATTTATTAATGATAATTGCTAGGGAGATTTGGTTCCATCTCGGTTCAGTCTTACAGGCATTGTAGTGCATGGTGTGATTTTGTTCCTACAGTATTGCCTTAGGGTTATTGTTCTTGATTGAATAAAACGGTCATTCTTGTCCCTACATTGCTTTGTTATAGTTTGGGAGTTTATGATTTATTAGTGAGGATCGCTAGGGAGATCTGGTTGCATATCGGTTCAGTATTACAGGCATTGTAGTGCATGATGTGATTTTGTTCTTACATTGATGCCTTAGAGTTATTGTTCTTGATTGAAAAGCGGTCATTCTTGTCCCTACATTTCTCTGTTATAGTTCGTATTCTTGATTGCAAAAAGGAGTGATCCTTGTTCCTTTCTTTTTCTTATGTCAGAGTTCTTGTTCTGAATTGAAGGGAAACTTCTTGCTATTTCCGCGTTTCTAATTTATCGCTCCGTGTTGTGTAATTGCAGTAGAGAGCTTATTTCTACCGTGTTCCTGCAGTACCGGGTTTCTGGCGCACTTAGTTTGTGATTGATTGTAGTGGAAACTTGTTTTGATCTCGTTTCTTCACTGCTTGGATTTGTGGTACGTTACCACAGACGAGACTAGTTTCTATTTTTTGTTTTCTTGTGTGTGTGGATTATTGTTTGATCCTGCATTGTGCAAGTACGTTCTACAATAATTGGCTGTACAATAAACTGTGATTGTTATTTTATTTTAGTGCATTTTCTTGTACCTTTTGATTGGATTGCTTATTTCTCTCTCGGTTAAAGTCCGAGCAGGAAAAGACCCGTGACAAGCTGGAGCAGTGTAAAAGTCAGACTGGGTGTGAAGCTTTAGTAACGCAGATAACTACAATCAAAAAGAAATAATAAAAACTTTACCAGGCAAAAGTGATAAGGATGAGCGGAGACCCGATGTTTCACATCAGAAAATGTTGATGGAAGAAATCATTTTTCATAGACAGGTCCCACAGACACACCTCCCATTCCTCAAGGCCAACTCCAACATTCCACTCACCTCCCCCATGTGTGGACTGCTCAGTGTCCTTCAGGAAGGACTGATCCTCTCTTGGACTGCCTGCCCCTTGGGTGACAGGTGTCTTTTGGGCGGATCTTTTCCTCTGTCCTAGGTTGCCTGACTGGCCTCCAGAGTCTGCAGACAGGAATCATGATATAAGCAAAGTGTCTAGTGTTAATTGCATTTTTAAGGTGAGGCTAAGGGAGAGAAAACAAAGGAAATGACCATTCCTGAAATGTGATGGAAGGCAGTTTGTTTTGGGATTAGGGTAGCTAGGGAACATAGATCTTGGCAGTGACCAATTTGATCCTCTGTCTACACAAATAGATAAAGCACTGGCATTTGCCCGATCTCGCTAGTTCGAAATGTGGAGACAACAGATGGGTAGGGTCTTGCAGTATGTCTTTGGTCTTACTGCTGACATGAGTGAGATGGCTTGTGTCGTGGGGCGGAAACTCTGCTCCTGCGATTTTCGATGAGTTCATCCGAATACAACTTTATTTGCACCCAGATATGAAAAGAACTATTTGAATCTGGAAATGCATGCCAATGCAGTTTAGTAGGAGGCTTCTAATGGGCTGATTGACTGCATCCCTCATCAGTGGTATGGAATGACTTTTGTTTCTGTTGCTGGAAAATGATATCAATTATTGCTGAATTTATGCAGAAACATTTTAACGTATACTTTCATTAAATATTTCATTTCTAGCTTTTGCTTTAGAATAGAATTTATAAAAAGAATATTATGAATGAATCTCAACATATGAATTTAAAATTGGACTGGCATCCATATTCAGTAATTCTTTCAAATACTTTTAATCAGAGGTAGATGTGAAGTTTGCAATTGTGTTGAATACATTATTATTGGTTCAGATTTTGTAGTGTGACAATGTGGATGTTTTGTCACTGAAGCCTGTAAACTTACCTGTGGGCTATGTATGTTCTTAGCTGCTCTGTAGCAGACGACGGGTTAGGCCTATTCAACAAGCAATTCTCTCTCTTTCCTTTCCTCCCTTAGCTCACTGGCAGTGGTTGGTCTCTTGTGCCAGAGAATGTTTATGTTGCACCCTTCCCCATCCCTTACCTGTTGTTAATAGTCTCAGAGAGTGGGCGCAGGAATATCATCTTGTCTTGTTCTTTGTTAAATTAGTCAGAAGTAAAGAAACTAAATATCATTGTAAATTTGTTAGGGTTGTAAGCTATTATGTTGTCTGGTGTTATTAACTATGGAATTTAAATGTGATAAGATGGTCTTTTTGAAAGACAGTGGAGTATAACTTCGGGATTCCATGTCCAAGCGGAAGAACATGTAAGGGTAAATTGGTTCCAGGAGATCGTTGTAGACAATTTTAGGCGGGTTTTTAGTCCTTTTTCATCTTGACCGTGGTGGGGAGAGGATGTGCTTCTGTGGTTGAACTATATTTTGTGTAAAGTGCCTTGATGCACACTGAGGTACGTTGGACATCCTTACTTGTATTTTGCTTTATTTCTTGTAATTGTTTTATTTGATTTCTGCCATTTCATGCATTCTTTATGATGATGACTGATAGCATGACTTTTTTTAAGTGTTCCTTTCGAAACTTCTATGCTTTGACTTGAGTTAAGAAGGTAAAGAAGATGTTCTTATTCTCAAGTGGATGTTTAGGATTACTACATTGTGGGTCCAAATTGGCTTATTTGATAATGACTATTGGGCAATGTGTGAAACACCACTTCCTGGTTTTGCGTTCAGTCAGCATCATCTTGCATACTTTTGTATTGTAATATTGTTGAAGTGTGTTTTTCACCATTTTTTGCTGGTGCTGAGAGAAACTCTTCCTTCTGATAGAGTTGCTCTTACGGACGTAGGCCTGACTCAGGAGGTGCAGATAGCGTGGCACTGCTTTGTGCCGCCCCCTCTCTTCCTTCCGTCCCCCCCCCCCCCCTCCCACCTTCCTCCCCCTTCCATTCTCTACCCCTAGCTTGCCGGCCGGTCTGGGCGGGCGGTTTATCCCCCCCCCCCCCCCCCCCCCACCCTCCTCTCTCTCTCTCTCTCTCTCTCTCTCTCTCTCTCTCTGTGTCTTCTTGACTCTCTCTGCCTTGGCTGGCGCTAGTGTTTTGGGCTGTGACGTCAAAGGACATATGCTAATGAGAGTTCCGTGACGTGGTAGGCTAAAATTAGCACAGGAAGTGTTTCCCCACCCCACATCCGTGGTAAACAAACCAAGGAAGCTGTCTACTTTTGAACTTCTCCGTGCCTTTTTTCATCTGAATTACATTAGGAAGTGCTGCCATTCAACTCCTAGCATCCCGGTAGTCAACCCTGGAGAATGATGAAATAGTTTTTATGTTGTTTCTCTCAGTCCCATGCTGCTTAGAACTTAGAAAACGTTTTTGCTAGTTTGTGTTCTGTAAATGCAATGGTTCTAGTGAAGAGCACTGATGTTGTTTTGATGATTGCTCTTTATTCTACGGTTTTGCACCATGTGTTCTAGCATAATGGTTGTTATATTAAGAACCTTTGGGAATTTCACAGGTCAATTGAGGACCGGATGCCGTGATAACCTAAGAACTACCTCATGATCTAGCCTATTATAAGGTGTGTGCATTATCTCATGTTATTACTGCTGTTCTTGTTTTGTACTTACTATGATTCTATGCATAATGTTTGTCAAAGCTGTGTATTCATGTACCCCTCCCCTTGTGACTGTGATTAATGGAAACGTACATTTGACCCAGAAGTAGGGTTGGTATGTTGTCATGAGATTCCAGAGTTAGGGACCAGAGGTTTTGGAGAAGGCAATGTTTCATGTAGTTGTGATAGTTCTATACTATGACTATTTGGGAATTTAGTTCTGGCGGTCTTTTGCTGTGTTCAAGTGCCCATCACTTCCAGTAAATTGATTATGGTATGTCAGAATTGCTTGGTGGAGCAATGTATGGTAGATACATGTGCTTGGTCGCCTTACACTGGATCAGGTGATTCGGTAACTCAGTAGTAGCTAGAAACTCCCTACGGAGCGAAGCAGCAAACGGTCTTCAGAGGAAGAGCCCCCGTCGCCGAGTGTTTCGGACCTATAATCTTTCTTACACTCTCGGGGGGTGGGCCACACCTGGACTGACCTCTAGGTGTCCGTCTTTCTGCCACTGTATTTTGCAGGGGCGGGGAGAAGCAATCGAAATTAAGCATCTTTGCTCAAGGATAAAACTCGGGAATCCGTTTCGAACCCCGCACCCTCTGCCTGCAGGTCCAGCGCGCTACCGCTCTTGCCACAGAGCTTCACGGGGAACGCGCTCCCTTATTGGCAGGTCTTTTGCTTCAGTTCGAGATCGCGCCTGGATGGGGGGGGGGGGGGGGGGGGGGGGGGGGGGGAGGGGGGGCAGAGGCATGCCACGTGACCTCGCCCGCGCGACCGGCCACGGCGTGTAGCGTGGAAAATAGTGTCCCGTGGAAAACAGTGACCGGAAGTCATCGCAGAGTTATCTGCTCGGCTCTCTCTTTATGCGATTTACCGCTCCTGCACCTGTTCTTCGCATGGAATATATTCCGACAAACGACGCATTAGTTGCTTTACGAGTTTTTGGTGCATTTGTGTAGTTTAACACATGATGTAGCGTTCAAAAAAGTTTTTCCCCGTGCAAAGCCGTCTCCCCTGCCGGAAATAATATTAGAGTCACCTCCCTGTAGTCTATTTGTAGTCTGGTTTTATAAAACGCGACCGTTGACTGACTTGGCACGCCCGGGGAGTTATGCTAAGATCCGGCCGCGTTAATATATCTGCGTTTTGTGACAAACTTCTCACATTTCCTCATCCCTTTGGTTGGTTTCTTGGAATAAACTTAGTCTTCGTGTGACTGTGTGATGTCAAGATTTTACTTTGTACTTCAGCTGTAATGAAGCACGTCATTGTGTGTGACGCTTGTTTGAGCGCTGAAGTATTCCTGAGCAAGAGGTAGGATGTTAAGATTTTGGTTTGTACTGTTATGTTCATAGTGCACTGTGCATTCTCCTCTGATGGTCATTACCACTGGCAAGTTTTGTTTCTGTGTGATTGTCTTGAATGATTGTTGGACATTCTGATATGTTCATGCCCTGCCACCGCCATATAGGCCACTTTAGTAATACCAATTATTGAATTGTTTGAATTGAATTACTGCATGGTGTTTGTTGCCATTTGACTTTGCGATGTGCTAAGACTAATGATTTGCCTTTGTTCCTTTTGTCTTTTATTCGTCTGCCATCGTGCTTTTTGTTTTAGTCTAGTTATTAGCAATAAAGGGGAAAGAAATTGTGAACGCTGTTTCTATTATTCAAGAACCTCTGCCCTCCTTTCCTTCTCCCTGTTCTCCATCTACTCCTCCCCGATCACCACCAAATACCCCACCACATCCACTATCCCATAACAGTATACATACGCACATAGGTTTCTTACTGTGCAGATCATCACCAACAATAGTTCACAGGAAGCTTTTGGATTAATAACTCAGCCACACTGTTGCAATAAATATGCTGACTAATGAAACATGCAAAAACGGACGAGTGAATAGTGCAAGTAAGGTAACTCTAGTCACACTACGAATTGCCGACCCTACCCTACACTTACGCACAACACAACCTTTTTAATTCTACCACTCCCAGCCCAGACACCATGTGTATCACCTACAGCACAGAGTGCACAAAACAACCACTGGTCTTACCTGGCCGACCTCCCCCTGGAGGGACAGAATTGGGTGGATCAGCCATGCTGATCCTAGGGGTTTCTTGTGTCGGTAGACCTCCTTTCACATTGTCAGCATCTGCAGCAGCAGACATGCAACCTTGCAGCAACTTCAAATGTGTGCTTTGCAATAGCTTTTACATAAAGTTCACTGGAACATTATCATCACTCAGAGTGTTCAGCAATAAATGGTCAAGCTGCTGATTCATTTTGATTTTATCCAGCTGTCCTGTAGACCAAGGGAGTGATTGACGACCATAAACACCAATAAAATGTTGACATAACCCCACACTACAGTCTGAAAACTTTCAGATTCATAGTTCAAATAGCTCTTCAGAAAAATATAAGGGATCAAGGTTTTGGCAACTTTCTGACTTGCCCATAGCAGAAGTCAGTTAGCAACTAGGATTTTCACATGCTCACCGCATCAAAAAGAAAACCAGAGTCCATTTAGAGACTCATGGAGTTCAGTCTGCCACACACATTTTGGTCCAAATTGTGCAGCTGTTTTACAGACTGGCAAGGTACAGTGGCTTAGCAGAAGCCATCACAAACTTCCTTTTGAATATGCTTCATTATATTTATTTGACCACATGGCTTGTGGCTGAAATGTCCCCCTGTGGGTTGGGAATGAAAATAGACCCACCGCGTCTACCTCTGCGATGTGTAAGAAGCAAATAAATAGGGACATCATTACTTGACTCGCACTTACTCAATCTAGATAGTTTAATTGATTTCGTGATTAATGGCTTCACATAGCCTACACAGGCAGATAGGCCATAAAACTTACGTACTTACTTACTTACTTACTTACTTACTTACTTACTTACTTACTTACTTGCTTGCTTGCTTGCTTACTTACTTACTTACTTACTTACTTACTTACTTACTTACTTCATTTTGAATGAAATGTCATTATTTTTACTTTTACATTATTTTTGAACCACCATGCGGTAAGTGTCAAGATGAACAATTCACATAAGCATGACTGCAAGTCATCAGACATTCTGTACAAAAGAGAATTCAAGATGTACACAATGGCCATCATGTGCAATCTATAAGTGCAGAATTTTACACTCCTACACGAAATAGTGGCGGAGAAAATGTCAACAGTGAGGTTTGGGTCTTGGTCCTTCAGCTGTCTTTCACAATGACAAAGGTTTGATACAGATTATAAAGTATGATCATCATACACATCTCTATATTTCCTAGCATAATTGTTTGTTTACACATGTGTGCAAGACAACATGAGTTCATGTACAGTCGAGACCGGATGTAAGAAAGTCGTCGGGACCCACTTTTTGTCTTTCATACATCCGGTTTTTACTAAATCCGGTTAACCGGATGTATGAAAATTTTGAGGATCGACTTTCATACATCCGGCCACGCAACTTTTACTTGATAAAAGTAGTTTTTTCTTATCATTTTTGTTTTTATTTGGTTTTTTTATGTTTTAATGTTTTGATACATATCCTAGTTACAAGAAAAGGTTTGTGAATAACAAGTGGCAAGTACACGTACTTACATACACACAATCAGGACAACCGGGAGAAAGAGCAACTGTTTGTGTAAGGAACTGTTCTGATTTGCATGTACCGTGCACTCTCCGCCCCCCTCTCTCTCTGTATATGTGTGCGCGCTTACGTGCGTCCGTCTGTTTGTGTGTGGCACAACTGTATTGTGTGTGTTCCCTCCACAACCCTTTTGCGCTTTTGAAGATGTTTTTGGTCGTGAAAGCTTTGTAAGGACCGTTGGCGTAGCAAATAAAATTTTCTGATTTCTCTCTCTCTCTCTCTCTCTCTCTCTCTCTCTCTCTCTCTCTCTCTCTCTCTCTCTCTCTCTCTCTCTCAGCTCTCTCTCTCTCTCTCTCTCTCTCTCTCTCTCTCTCTCTCTCTCACACACACACACACACACTATCTCTCCAAAACGCACATATTTATAGCACACACTCACGCACTGGATACAAAAAAGCGAGTTAAACTTAAAACCAGTTTAATGGATAAAAACAACAACAACCTAAAAAACAACAACTGAGTCACACCCACGACCAATGCCTCTGATTTTTATTGTACAAAAAATGCCTTCCTGGGCTATTATGGCTCTTCAGTCATGACAAATTTATAACAGGTTAAAATGACTGAATAGACAAACGAAACAGATTATTAATGGAGTGAAACATAAAATCAGTTTAATGGATAAAATCAACAACAACAACAAGATCATAAAAAACAACATAACATAATACAACAACATAAAATACAACAACACAAAAAAGAACATAAAAAGATAACAACTGATTCACATCCATGACCAATGTCTCTGGTTATAAATGTAACAAAAATGCCTTCTGGGCTGTTATGGGTTTTTGTGACGAATTTATAACATGTAAAAAAAAATGACTGATGGGACAAAAAAAATAAACAGACTAACTCATTTACAGCTATAGAATCTGAATAAAAATCAGTTGGTGGGGAAGTTTTCAGGGCATTCTCATTTAGACTACCTTTGTGGACACCACCCGCTCAAAATGGCCACAGACATTACGGAGGTAAATGTTCTCCTCGGACCTGTCTACCCCATTTATCGGGAAAAGGGGTGGGTGTTGCAGCCATCTCCGCGAGCAGTCGGAAGTGGCTGTGTACACCACAATGGTGGTTTGAAGGAGGGTGGCAGCCGTGAATATCTCTACATCCGACCCCCATGATCGGGGTCGGAGGGTGTTGTGAGCGAGATAATCACCTACATCTCCATCCACGTATGCAGAGAAAGCCGGGTGATTCCTGCACATGATGTTGATTATTTTTTCTCGGACAACCATGTGCTCGGCCTGGCTTATGGCACGGTATAGGCAGTTCCCATCCCCTACAATGTGGTTTAACTCCGAAGGGACCCCAAGATCTTGGGTTGGACACCGTTCGGGCAAAAACAAAGGGCACACTGGCGAACCCTCCATTCCACATTAGTGGGGTGAAAGGCTAGCGGCTGCCCCTCGTGTGCACCACAAAATTTTACTTCTCCTTCTTCCCCGTCTTCCAATTTTCTTTTCTTTCCGCTACAACTGCCCCTGTCTCCGCCCTCTCTTACCCCCTCCCTCTCCTCTCTTCCCAAGTCCCTCTCTCTTCCTTCGCTTTCCCATGTCCTTCCAAACTCCTTTCTCCTCCCCCCTGTGTCTCCCGTGTCATCCCAAGTCCCTCTTTCTCCACTCTCCTTTCCCCTCTCTCTCGTCCCCTCTCCTCTCACACAACTCCCTTCTCCCTCTCCTCCTATTCCACTGTCTTTTAAAAAAAGGTCTGACACCCGTGTTTGCTTTCCAAAGTCATCCCAAGTCCCTCTTTCTCCTGACTGTTCCCACTCTGTCTCGTCTCCTCTCTTTCCATGCCCCTTCCACCTTGCCTTCCACTCATGCCACTTCCTCCTCCCTCTCCTTACAGGGCACTTCCTCCTTCCTCTCCTCCCAGGCCACTTCCTCCTTCCTCTTCTCCCAGGCCACTTCCTTCCTCTCCTCCCAGGCCACTTCTTCCTTCTTCTCCTTCTCAGGGCACTTCCTTCTTCCTCTCCTCCAAGGGCATTTCCTCCTACCTCTCCTCCCAGGGCACTCTCTTCTTCCTTTCCTCCAAGGGCACTTCCTCCTTCCTCTCCTCCCAGGGCACTTCCTCCTCCCCTTCCACTCCCGCCACTTCCTCCTCCCATGCCACTTCCTCCTCCTCCTCCCATGCCACTTTCTCCTCCCTCTCCTCCCATGGAACTTCCTTCTTCCTCTCTTCCCATGCCACTGTCTCTTTAAAAAAAGTCTGAAACACGTGTCTGTTTTTTGGAATCCTCAATGTGGCGTAAGAGCATCTCTTTGAACCCATTGAAGCACTTGATCAGTTCCGTCTTTCCTGTCAGCATACAAAAGTTGCTTATGACCGTTGCGGACGCCATAGCCTCTCTTGATGTCACCTGGGGCATTTCTTCGTCTTCTTCCTCTGAAGATGCATCGGAATCTGGGATTCTGGAAGTGCACGGTTCTGCTGCTACATCCAGACTTTCATACATCCGGTGTTTTATACATCCGGTCTATACTGTACTGAGATGACGACATCTATCTGTGTTTCTGCCTGTGTATATATCTGCTGTGCAAAGCTTTACCGTTTCGATCTTCTCAGAGCTTTACATCAGATTGCCACCACAATTCACACAAGGATAGTAGACAGTAATATCTCTCTGAGCATATCCTTATCATGCACCATTTTCAAAGATCAAGGCCAGAGTTGGGGCCAAAATATCAAGGAAAAGCAAAATTGGCATTCGCTCTGCAACTCAGCCTTTTGTCGCCAAACGTGACGCACGGTCAGTTGGTGATGGGACCTTCATGGACATTACCTTGTCGTTTTCCCTCCTGAAAGGTCTAGAACCTAGGGACAACTTAAAATTGACCATTTTCTTGTCATATTAATGGAAAGACATTACTTTACATTCGTTTGATTGTGTTGTGAAGGTTCTAGAACGTGCGAGTGTGTTGTAGTGCAATTGGGCTGTTCTGTGTTTACATCAGCCTCTTTGCTATGCCGTTGCGTGGTCAAGTGGTTGAGTTGGGCTAAATTGGTCTCGGGTGTGTCACGGGACGTCATTCGTGAAGTTTCCTGACCACCGGGTACATTGTACGAGCTTCTGGAAGGCTCTGGAACCTGTGTTTAGGTATATAAAGCGCGATAAAGCTAGAGAGAGAGAGAGAGAGAGAGAGAGAGAGAGAGAGAGAGAGAGAGAGAGAGAGAGAGAGAGAGAGAGAGAGAGACACGAGGGAGCAGATACGATAAAGTTAAGGTGAGAGCTTAACTAGAGGATAAGCGAGTGCGATTGAGTCCTCTGCGGCACTGCGCTTAAAGTTATTATTACGATACTGTTTACGGTCACCACTGTGTATCGACCAATGAGTGAAGAAAGTTTATCGAAAACGACCACCAGCGTTTGTGAGCTTCGATTCCCGGCGCAAGCTAGGAGAACCCCCGTACACCAGGACATTGCAAAGAGAAGGGTGTAACACTGGTTCCCGAGGCGACGAACAGTCGAAGTAAGGACCGTGAGAAACGCGTTTTTCGATCTGCTGTGTGTGTCGATGTGATGGATTCATCGACTGCGGACAATGCGACAGTCATACGGCTGCAATTGTACG
The DNA here is from genome assembly GCA_034096865.1 of Theodoxus fluviatilis. NCBI lineage: Eukaryota > Metazoa > Mollusca > Gastropoda > Cycloneritida > Neritidae > Theodoxus > Theodoxus fluviatilis. The sequence goes on along the minus strand of JAWQFJ010000885.1, from coordinate 30,440 downwards.
ACGGCAAGGCATCGTGGGAAGCGTACCACATCCAGTTCAATGTGGTAGCAAAGATGAATGGCTGGGATGAGGAGGAGAAAGCCAACTTTCTCATTCTCAGCCTGACCGGACAAGAGCTGACAGTCCTCGAAACCTTGCCACCCGAAGATAGAAATGACTACAACGCCCTCGCACAGGCTCCCCGTGACAGATTTCAAGTCATTTGGAACTCGGACCAGGCACGGGCACTGCTCTACGCCAGAAAGCGCGAGGAGGGCGAGTCTCTCCCTTAACTGGCAGCTGACATCGTGCAACTGGTGATGCGGAGTTTTCCCACCTGCAACAGGGAAGGAATCGACGACCTGTCTCGAGAGAGGTTTCTAGATGCCCTCGTCGACGACAAAGTAAAAGGTCAGGTGAAGATATTGGCCCCAAGTCAAGGACTACTAAAGAGTAGTCCTTTAGTAGTCCTTGCCCCAAGTAGAATGAGGGAGCAGTGAACACCGCTCTTCGCCTCCAAACCATCTTCCAGCGACCCTCAGAGAATCACAGCCATCGGCAGCCAGAAGAAATCACAGAGCAACAGCTTCGCCCTACTTGCCAAGTTAATACAGCTGATGGAGGAATATTTGGACAAGATTAGAAACCTTTCCTCTCGTCGGGAGGGAGCGCGTGGACATAAGCAATAAGACAGGCCACATTGCTCGCCGCTGTCCACAGAAGGAGAAGACAACCACCACCCAGGAAAACTCCACCCCGCACCGGCTCAAGAGCGTGCGCCTCGACCGAGTTGGACCTTCGATTGAGCTTCACATTGAAGACTTGTCTGTGTGCCTTCAAGAGGATAGAAGAATCGGCGATGGTGCTCACTGACGTCACGAACAGACCGATCCATGTGCACGGTGTCGTGACAGTGAAGGGGAAGGCCGGTGAGCTTGTTATTCCTCACCCCTTCGTTATCGCCGACATAGAAGATGACGTCATCCTGGGGACAGATTTTCTGCAGTAGCATTGCTGCGTGATAGACTAGGGACGGTCCCTTTTGCTGATTGATGGGCACCACATGCAGTTGAAGGGTCTTGTGGGTGAAGGGAATGCTGCACTGCGTCCCTCGGGAGCGTTGAGGCTGATCACCGCTCAAGAGACGCTTCTGCCAGCCGCACAGAGACAGGACCCTGATGTGGAGCCCATCATCCTGTGGATGGAGGACAGGCCTGTTCGCCCACTCTGAAAGAAGGTCGCCGTTTCCAGCCCTGTCACCAAAGCGTACTGGATCCAGTTGGATGCTCTGTAGTTGATGAATGGAACCCTGTACAGAAAGTGGATAGACAATAAGGGAGAAACCTGCTGCCTTCTCCCTGTTCTACCGAGAGCCATGCAGGAGGAAGCGCTGAGACAGCTACATGACGACCCAGCAGCTGGCCACCTTGAAAGGCGGAAGACAACCGTCTGTGAGCGGTACTTTTGGGTCGGTCGGCACAAGTCCATTTGCAACTTGTGTTGGCGTTGTGCCAAATGTGCCTCACAGACAAGACCCCGCAGTCATTGTAGTGGCCTTAGCAAGACTGACAGTTTTGCAGTGGTTACCAGGCCATTGGTGGATACCCCCGTGACGTGCCCCAGTGTGTGGAGCCGCTCCAGGGTATGGTGCAGGCAGTGCGAAAGTCCGCAAGGACACAACTGCAGCGGAGCGTGGACGGAATGAAGTCTGGTTACGACCGCAAGGTTGATCAGCAGACCTCTCCTGAGGGCACTGCACCGTGGTTCTCCAACCCACGGGCTGAGAAGGGATGCATCACCAAGCTGGCCCAGCCACAGGCAGGACATTACGTAAATTGTGCCCGTCTCTGGAGGAACCAGGGAAACCTACCACTGGACTGGTGGCAGTCGCCACGGCGCCACCCTGATCCAACTGATGACGACGAGCCCACAGAGAGAGAAACTGTATCAGGGCCTTCATCCAAAGACGAGAGCGGTGATGGAGCGACCCCTGAGGACGTGCAGACATACACGCGGCAAGAGCGGCGTGTGATGCCTCCATATCGCTTCCTGAGGAGTACTGTACCTCTCAGTGACAGTGTGGACAGTGGTCTTGCAGACTTTGACTGGACAGATGCTACCGCAAGGAAGCTTGCGCCCATGTGTCAGGTCTCGCATCTATGCCACTCACTCTCCAACCCATGGACTACCTGGACTGTGAATTGACTTTTCTTAATATTTTGTTGTTGTTGTTGTTGTTGTTGATGATGCTAAATTTGTTGCTAGATGTGTATCTATTAGGTGTTAGTTTATGATGTTTTGTAGATTTAATTCTGAAATTGTACATGTAGTGAGACCGACGAGGTCGTTTTAGTCTTTAGGGGAGGAGCTATGTTGTGAAGGTTCCAGAACGTGCGAGTGTGTTGTAGTGCAATTGGGCTGTTCTGTGTTTACATCAGCCTCTTTGCTATGCCGTTGCGTGGTCAAGTGGTTGAGTTGCGCTAAATTGGTCTCGGCTGTGTCACGTGACGTCATTCGTGAAGTTTCCTGACCACCGGGTACATTGTACTAGCTTCTGGAAGGCTCTGAAACCTGTGTTAAGGTATATAAAGCGCGAGAAAGCGAGAGAGAGACACTCACGAGGGAGCAGATACGACAGAGTTAAGGTGAGAGCTTAACTAGAGGATAAGCGAGTGTGATTGAGTCCTCTGCAGCACTGCACATAGAGTGAAGTTGTTACGACGATACTGTGTATGGTCACTGATGTGTATCTATCAGTGCGTGAATAAAGTTTATCGAAAACAACCACCAGCATTTGTGAACTTCGACTTCCCGGCGCAAGCTAGGAGAACCCCCGTACACCAGGACATTGCAAAGAGAAGGGTGTAACAATTAACCTTTTTTTCATGCAGGTTGTTGCAGTTATGCCTTTTCCCCCATTATTTAGAATGTAGAAGCCAGCCAGACCTCAAATAAAATTTAGTTGTTAGAAGACCAGCCACACCTTCAGAGTAATTTGATTGGTAAAACAGTGGACAACGCCAAATAAGAATGACTTGAGTCTTCACTTTGACAAAACTTTGACATTGATTACGTCATACAGTGCTTGACTGCGTCATACAGTGCACAGTTCTTGACTGCATCATTTTAGAGAGGGGTGCAATATTCTCCTCCAGGAGAGGTTGGGCGTTGAACGTGGGGGAAAGACTGATTGAATTGAAATGATCCCCGATCTCAGAATGAAGTGATTTGCTTCAAGGACTGAATGTTTAACGCATATCGGACATAACTCTTGGTGGAGACTTTGAGGATTGAATCGACACAATGTTGGCTGGTACTGTCTACGGAGTACAGTACGTTTCGTACCCTGGACGCAACGTACCCTGGTCGTTGTGTATGTTGTGAAGATTCTCGAACATGCTCGAGTGTCGCAGCACAGTTGATTTTTGTGTATCGGTCAGGTCATTGGCCTTGACCCACGACCGAGTTAAAGCTAAAATTGGCTTGTTGTGTTACGCGACGTCAGCCGATTTCCGGCTAGGGTGTTTGGAGATTGTGCTGTTTCGTTCGCGAAAAATCTAGAACCTAGCGTTTTGTATATAAGGAGCGAGAGAGAGGGGGGAGAGAGACGAGTCAGACACAAGCAGCAGATGGGACAGAGTTAAGGTGAGAGCTTAACTTAGTAAGAAGGTCGATCTGCGACACTGTGCGTAGAGTGAAGCGAGTTGTTACGAGGATTACAGTGTGCTGATTTTCACCACTGTGTTTTCATCAGTGCGTGAATAAAGTTTATCGGAAACGACCACCAGTGTCTGTCACTTCGATTTACCTAACCCTAACCCTAACCTTAACCCTAACCCTAACCCTATTATCGGGTACAAAACGACTAGGTACACATCGACTTGGGTACGAAACGACCCGCATTCCTGTCGACGTCTGCAACGAGGCATCTGCCCTCTACATCTCATCGACTTGACTCCAGCTCTGAGTCCCCCTGGCCTCCTTTGATGACCCAGAATGAAGCCGCTCCAACCTTTCTTTCTCCCAGGACCCACCACTACTGTCAGTTGGGTCACTTCCCCTGCGCCAAAAACCTCACCTCTTGAATAACAACTGTCAGAGTCAACGGCTGTGACCCCTTCACCATTCTTCTAACCAGTGATCTCTCCTCCAAGATAAGTTTCCTTATTTCAAGTATAGGCTGGCTGGCTAGGTCGGGACTGAATAACTATTTAACAACCATTACCTATTAATTATTCATTAAAGTCATTTGTTAGAAATTGAATGTTTGACCTCTCCTTCTCTGTTGTCTCGTCCCTCCCTGACAACAAGAAGAGGAGTGAATGTGGCAAGCTAGTAGTACATAATAATAGTTTATTCATCGCACATACCTTCCCTTGACAGGCAAGCTCATGGCGTTTACAATCCAAAGAATCAACACTCATACAACCACTCAACACCACATTCCTACAAAAACTCACACACTACACACATAAACAAAAACAAAAACTAAGATCCAATAGAACAAATAGAACAAACTATACAATATACACAGCACTTGCAGGCCAGGTCAAGTAAGGCGAAGCAGCTCAGCGGGAAAGGCGGATCGGAAGAGGTGGGTCTTTAGAGCACTTTTGAACTGGGGCAGAGTGTCAGAATGACGGACTGAGAGAGGGAGACTATTCCAGGTTACAGGTCCAATATAGGAGAAGGCACGCTGTCCTTGAGTTTTCTTATTACGGCGGGGGACCTTAAGCATTCTAGAGTCAGCAGCTGAGCGTAGAGATCTGGAGGGCGTGTAGACTGCAAGAATTTCTGTAAGAGCGTGTGGTGCGGTGTTGTCGATGGCCTTGAAGCACAAAGTAGCAAGTTTATAATCTATCCTCTGAGAGATGGGGAGCCAGTGAAGTGTATGTAGGAGTGATGAGACATGGGTACGCTTGGGACATCGAAAAACTAGCCTAGCAGCACAATTCTGAACTTTCTGGAGTTTGTTAAGCAGAGTGTCGGGGATGCCAGCGAGAAGAGAGTTTCCATAGTCGAGACGAGACAGAACAAGTGATGTGATGAGCGTTTTGGTGGCCTGCTGAGAAAGATAATGACGAATGGTACTAATTTTCCTTAGCTCGTAATATGCTAACTGACAGACTTTGTTGACATGAGATCTCATTGACAGATCATCGTCAAACATGACGCCTAAATTTCTAACAGACTGAGAGAAGACGATGTCACTGTGACCAATGGTTAGTTTGAGGGCCTGATCCGATTTGCCTCCGCCGCCCACCAGGAGTGCTTCAGTTTTTGAGTCATTGAGTTGGAGCTTGTTCCGGGTCATCCACCGTTTCACGTCAGAGATACAGTGTTCGCTGGTAGAAAGAAGAGAGTGGATTTGACTGGGATGGGAGGAGTTGTAGAGCTGGGTATCATCAGCAAATTCACTGTGAGAGACTGAATGACTGTCAATTACATTGGAGAGTGGTTGGGTGTACAGTAGAAACAGCAGAGGACCCAGAACAGAGCCCTGAGGGACTCCGTACTTGAGAGGTGTAGGATCAGAAGCAAAACCCGAGATCGAAACAGTCTGTCTACGTTCTGAGAGATATGAATGCAGGAAGGAGAGTGCTAAGTTCCCAATGCCAAAAACGTTTCTAAGACGGGTGAGAAGAATTCCATGGTCTATTGTGTCGAACGCGGCACTCAAGTCCAACAGAGTAAGAAGAGAAACTTTGGAATTGTCAGAAGCAACGAGAAGATCGTTTAGAACACGGAGCAGAGCTGTTTCGGTGGAATGATGAGCACGGTACGCGGATTGAAAACGGGCCAAAAGGTCATACTGGGACACGTGCTCCAGAAGCTGCTGCAAAGCTAACTTCTCTAACAATGTTGACAGAAAAGAAAGATTGGAGACTGGCCTATAGTTACTAAGTTTCTTTGGATCTAGGTCCTGCTTCTTCAAGAGCGGCTTAACTATAACCTGCTTGAAAACACTAGGGAAGGTGCCAGTCTGGAAGCAATCATTGATCATCTGTGTCAGGACAGGTAGGAACTCATCAATGCACTCAACTAAGAGGGGTGTGGGAACAGGGTCAAGGTCACAGGAGGTAGAGTTCATACTGCGGATACATACTCCTAGACATTTGCTTACAAAAGAAAATTAGAATGCTAGCTCGTCACACGGGTCAAGACCACAAAAAGGTATTCCTATGCACCATTCATTGCATTACAATTTTTGACTCACATGCGAAGCAAAAGTGAGTCTATGTACTCACCCGTTTCGTCTGTCCGGGCGTCCGGGCGTCCGAAAACTTTAACGTTGGATTTTTCTCTGAGACTATTAAGTCTATCAATACCAAATGTGGCATGATGGTGTATGATGACAAGGCCTCATAAAACGTACATAGTGACTTGATCTTGCTTCAAGGTCAAGGTCGCAGGGGCCATAAATGTTGTCTAAAAAACAGCCATTTTTCACATTTTCTCAACTTTCTCTGCAGTTTTTGAGATTGGATACCTCACCTATACATGATATATAGGGCAAAGTGAGTCCTATTTTTTTATACCAATTTGGTTGACCTTGCTTCAAGGTCAAGGTCACAGGAGCTCTTCAAAGTTGGATTGTATACATATTTTGAAGTGACCTTGACTCTGAACTATGGAAGATAAGTGTTTCAAACTTAATAATTATGTGGGGCACATGTTATACTTTCATCATGAGACACATTTGGTAACATATCATCAAGGTCAAGGTCACTTTGACCTTTATGAAATGTGACCAAAATGGGGTACTGAACCACTAAAGGTGACCATATCTCATGGTAGAAAGTGCCAATAAGCACCATTGTGCTTCCTATGTCTTGAATTAACAGCTTTGCGTTGCATGACCTTGGATGACCTTGACCCAGGTCAATGTCACATGTATTTTGGTAGGGAAAATGTGTAAAGCAGTTCTTAGTGTATGATGGCATTGCTAGGTTTAGTTGTTTGACCTTGACCTTGACGGTCACCGGAAGGTCAAGGTCATGTAAAGGTCAAGGTCAAGCATGTGAGTCGTATGGGCTTTGCCCTTCTTTTTTTCTGCAAGCACTCAGGGAGAAAAGTGTCACACATTGAGTTTTGCTCTCCAACATTCAGCTGTCGAGAAAAGAGATCAAGACGATCACAAGTGTATGCACAAGATTACGCACAATTCACATCCAGTTTCACGTTCCTTTGCCAAGTTGTCTTTAAAAGCAAAGGCAGCATTGAGATTTTCCTCTCTAGAATCCAGCCATCCAACACTGATCACAGTCCTCAGATTATTCTTGTGGATTTCATTATCATGGGATTTTTTACAATCCAAAGACAGAGAGGAATGGCTGTGGTGCGTGGATGCAAAAGAACACCTTCAAGCAGACAGTGGCACTTATTCAAATAGTGATCAAACAATGTAAAGCTGGCCCAATGTCTTCTTCCTCCAGTCTCTACATGCTCCTCTGTATCTATGCACCACACATGCAAGCATATGTGTGTGTGTGCACGCGCGCGCGCGCGTGTGTGTGTATATGTGCATGTGCGTGAGTGATTGTGTATGTGTGTGTGTGTGCGTGTGTGTGTGTGTGTGTGTGTGTGTGCGCGCGCTCTTGTGTGTTTGCACCTGTGTATAACCTCCTGTGGGTTAGGGGTAAGAATAAACCCACCTGGTCTATGAGATTCATAAAAGGTAAATACTCCACCTGCTCTTACTCTACCCAACTCAAGTGATTGTGTTGGCAATGGCCTTACATAGCTTACAAAGGCTCATAGGCTGCAAAGCTCAGACATACACACACATACGCACACATACACACACATACACACACATACACATATATACACACACATACACACATATACACACATGCGCACGCACGCGCACACACACACACACACACACACACACACACACACACACACACACATGAAATCAGGCTGTTTTCCCATAGTAGCAAAACCGACCATTAAAAATGTATATTTGCACTTTCTTTAAGAGATGAAAAAACAAGGCCAGAAAGAAAGAAAAAGTGTAAGTTAAAATAATGTTTCATTAAACCTTTGAGCAATGAAGCATCATCACAGTAAGTAACACAGTCTGCTCTAACCAAAATAGATACTTGTACAACCAGAAAACAATTGTGTTCGTGTGTGCTGACCTCCTCTTCCACTCTATCTGTTACCGCGCGATTCATTTGTTGTCAGATGAACCATTTGTTCCTCAGACGAACCTGCTATTTTGGGGGGTGGGGAAGGGGGTGGGGATAGGGGTGAGGGGGGGATGGGGGGGGGCGGGGGGGGGGCGGGGGGGGGGGTTGAGGAATGGAGAAAAATGGAAGACCTTCAGCTCACGCCGTAGGACTCGAAAATTTCGGAAATTCCATAAGAATTACGGGGAAAACTTAAAAATTAACCGGCATGTGCACCCATGCAAAGATGATATTAGGAGTATGTGAAAAAATGGCCAAGTGTACGAAGAGTTAAATGGTAGAAAAAAGAGAGGGAAAGAAGAATATGGAAAAAGACATAATGGTATAACCAGCGCAAAAGATGTGCAAGATGTAATCAGGTATGGTAGTGACCCTGCTACACCTTGCCTTGTAGATCACAGGTTACTACTGGCAGCTATTTGAGCATCACCCTCCTCCACCTTCCCCTCTTTTACTTCCCTACCCCTCTCTCTATTCCCCAATACCCTTCCCTCTCCTCCCTCCATCACCCCTCTCTCCGCCATCCTTTTGGATCTCTACTCCCTCCACCCCTTCCTTTTCTCTCACCTGTCACTCTTCCATCCCAGAGTTTCCTCAACCAGTCATATTCCTCACCCCCAAACCTACCTCTTTCAAATTTCTCCACAAGCCCCTTTCTGTCCTCAATCAAATCATCCCTACCCCTCTCCCCTATTGCTGCTGATCGTTGCTGATCGCTGTTGATTGCTGGTGATCGCTGTTGATCACAGTTCTGCAGGATGTGCTCTTCCCTGACCAGAGGCAGGTCTCTCAGAGGCAACCCTAATGCATCATAGGCCTATGCGATCCTCTTACGGGATCAGAGATGCGTTTCCTGTCAAAAGGTATTTTTTAATGTTCAGACTTGAGCGCTCACAGCCAGCGCGAATGTGGACAGGTTCAATGAGGAGAAAAGCTTTGGGCATTGCGAAGGCTCATCGCAGAACATTTCTAACACCTTTCGAAAGTAAAAGCGCCTCTGGTTCCGCGAGAGGATTGCTGATGCTGCGTTAAGACCGTCGCATACGGTAAAACACCAACAGTATTTAGCTCGTGAAGTGCACGATAGGCCTACTTCGTGGGCAAGGAAATGTTCAGTGAAAGTTTTGTTTCCCAAAAATAATTTGACGATTATGGACCGGTTCTTTTTTTAATAGCATTTCTCTGAAACATTTCTGCCCGATAGCCGATATCTACGCTGCTCACTCCTTGTGCCTTCAACCATTGCTGTCACTCATCAAGCAAGTCAACAATGTCCTCCTCCTCCTCCTCCTCCTCCTCCTCCTCCTCCTCCTCCTCCTGCTCCTCCTCCTCCACCTGCTCCTGCTCCTGCTCCTGCTCCTGCTCCTGCTCCTGCTCCTGCTCCTCCTCCTGCTCCTGCTCCTCCTGCTCCTCCTCCTCCTCCTCCTCCTCCTCCTCCTCCTCCTCCTCCTCCTCCTCCTCCTCCTCCTCCTCCCCCTCCTCCTCCTCCTCCTCCTCCTCCCTCCTCCTCCTCCTCCTCCTCCTCCTCCTTCTCCTCCTCCTTTATTTCGCATGCACAACGCTCAGTTTCAGAATTACTGACACACAAAGAAACCATAGATAAATAACAGTATCGATTTCCCAACACTTTGTAGAATACATTAATAGTTCGGTCATCCAAATCCCCACATTTCTGAAACTGAAATGTGCGTCGAAGTCCATGGTACGAGCAGAGACACTATAACATAGTATCTCTGGTACGAGGCGAAGGTCGGGCGAACGTCGGGCGAACGTCGGGCCGCTGACAGGGATGCATGACACTAGAAACCCTGTTGTGTAACTGAGAGGTTGAGGGGCAATGAATCAAAACGGCTTTGAGCACCTACAGCCTCTTCTGTAGCCATTCGTACAGTCATTTCACTGCCTTCGCCTTTTCCTCCTCGTCTGCAAGAATATCATGGTGGCAGCAGCAGCAATTACGTCATCTCTGACTGACTGACTCCAAGACATTTCCTACGATGACACGAGTGTTCATATAAGGGAAAGGTTGGAGTCACTTGCTTTGTTTCACAGAAACAAGTTTCACCGTGTGTGCGAACACCTCGGGTGAAACAATATGTATGGATCAGGAAAGTAGAAACAACGCCCCTCTGTTTCACTGTGTGCGACTCTCTCTTGGAACTCCTTCTGAGAAACCCGCCTCAAGACTTCGTCTAACACACACACACACACACACACACACACACACACATATACACACATACACGCACACGCGCACGCGCACGCATGCACTCACACAAACATACTCACACACATACAAACACAAACACACATACACATACACACACATGCGCACATACACACATACACGCACACCTAGAAAAGACATGTAGATCTGCTGATTATGCGTTAGTTGATCATTTGTTACCTATTATTGCAAACTGAAGAGGATTGTGGAGTTTGTTTCTTGTTGACTAAGTCTCAAGTGGTTTTTTCCTGGTGTTTGATAAAGTTAAAGTTAAGCTATGAAATTGCCATGATGTAAGTCCCCCCCCCCCCCCCATTTTAATACAGTAGATGAATGAAGAAAGCGAAGGGTGGGGACGGATGAGCAAGCTCAGTTCCTAATTATTGTCATCCAACTTGTGATTTTTAACACACACACACACACCCCTTTTGTTTGCGTTACTTACTCTATATTCTATTTGCCCTTTTTTGACTCACATGCGAAGCAAAAGTGAGTCTATGTACTCACCCTTTTCGTCCGTCCGGGCGTCCGGTCCGGGCGTCCGGTCCGGGCGTCCGGGCGTTCGAAAACTTTAACGTTGGATTTTTCTCGGAGACTATTAAGTCTATCAATACCAAATGTGGCATGATGGTGTATGATGACAAGGCCTCAAAAAACATACATAGTGACTTAACCTTGCTTCAAGATCAAGGCCACAGGGACCATAAATGTTGTCTAAAAAACAGTCATTTTTCACATTTTCTCAATTTTCTCTGAAGTTTTTTAGATTGGATACCTGACCTATATATGGTATATAGGGCAAAGTAAGCCCTATCTTTTGATACCAGTTTGGTTGACCTTGCTTCAAGGTCAAGGTCATTGGAGCTCTTTAAAGTTGGATTGTATACATATTTTGAAGTGACCTTGACCCTGAACTATGGAAGATAACTGTTTCAAACTTAATAATTATGTGGGGCACATGTTATACTTTCATCATGAGACACATTTGGTCACATATCATCAAGGTCAAGGTCACTTTGACCCTTATGAAATGTGACCAAAATGGGGTAGTGAACCACTAAAAGTGACCATATCTCATGGTAGAAAGTGCCAATAAGCACCATTGTGCTTCCTATGTCTTGAATTAACAGCTTTGTGTTGCATGACCTTGGATGACCTTGACCTTGGGTCAAGGCCACATGTATTTTGGTAGGAAAAATGTGTAAAGCATTTCTTAGTTTAGTGTATGATGTCATTGCTAGGTGTAGTTGATTGACCTTGAAGGTCACCTGAAGGTCAAGGTCATGTAAAGGTCAAGGTCAAGCATGTGAGTCGTATGGGCTTTGCCCTTCTTGTTGTTACTTTTACCAATATCATCACCAAAGTAAACATTTCTGGGACTGTTGTTGTTGACTGCAACTTTTTTCATTTCCTTAGTTTTTATTTTCAGTGTGAGCATTGTGTATTTGTAGGTGGGACTTCCAACAGCAGAACTGGAGTGTGATCTTGGACAGTACGTGGAAATTATCTGCTGTAAGTTCAAGTGTCCTCTCGGTGGATTCATGTTTTATTCTTGGATTTTTTAACAGATGTTTCTTTTGCTTTGTGGTGCAGTCTGAATAGCTCAGCCCAGCGTGGATCAAGATAGTACGATCGTATATCTCTCAAAGTGAAAATCAAGATAGTGCGATCATATATCTCTCAAAGTGAAAATCAAGATAGTACGATCATATATCTCTCAAAGTGAAAGTCAAGATAGTACGATCATATATCTCTCAAAGTGAAAATCAAGATAGTATGATCATATATCTCTCAAAGTGAAAATCAAGATAGTACGATCATATATCTCTCAAAGTGAAAATCAAGATAGTACGATCATATATCTCTCAAAGTGAAAATCAAGATAGTATGATCATATATCTCTCAAAGTGAAAATCAAGATAGTATGATCATATATCTCTCAAAGTGAAAATCAAGATAGTATTATCATATATCTCTCAAAGTGAAAATCAAGATAGTATGATCATATATCTCTCAAAGGGAAAATCAAGATAGTATTATCATATACCTCTCAAAGTGAAAATCAAGATAGTACGATCATATATCTCTCAAAGTGAAAATCAAGATAGTATTATCATATACCTCTCAAAGTGAAAGTCAAGATAGTACGATCATATATCTCTCAAAGTGAAAGTCAAGATAGTATGATCATATATCTCTTAAAGTGAAAATCAAGATAGTACGATCATATATCTCTCAAAGTGAAAGTTAAGATAGTACGATCATATATCTCTCAAAGTGAAAATCAAGATAATATGATCATATATCTCTCAAAGTGAAAGTCAAGATAGTACGATCATATATCTCTCAAAGTGAAAATCAAGATAGTATTATCATATATCTCTCAAAGTGAAAGTCAAGATAGTATGATCATATATCTCTCAAAGTGAAAATCAAGATAGTATGATCATATATATCTCAAAGTGAAAGTCAAGATAGTACAATCATATATCTCTCAAAGTGAAAATCAAGATAGTATTATCATATATCTCTCAAAGTGAAAATCAAGATAGTATGATCATATATCTCTCAAAGTGAAAATCAAGATAGTATGATCATATATCTCTCAAAGTGAAAATCAAGATAGTACGATCATATATCTCTCAAAGTGAAAATCAAGATAGCTTTTCCTGTTGAAGTTATGCCTGCCCACTTGGGAGTCTGGGCAGAAATTCAATATCTGTAAGGCATAACAGAAAAAAGCCGAACTTTTTTTCCTGTTTTTCTTCTTCTTTTTTTATATAGAAGAGGCCAGATTGAACACAAACCAAAATTTGTAAAACTGAAAACAGTTTTTAAAACTGAAACGGTGGATTCCCTGAGTGCTCATAGGGCAGGGAAGATGGGACAGGAAGATGGGACAGCACATGGTTATTTTTAACTGTCAATATCTTCTCCTTTTTTGACTCGCATGCGAAGCAAAAGTGATTGGTTCTATGTACTCACTCGTTTCGTCCGTCCGGGCGTACTGTCGTCCGTAAAAAACTTTAACGTTGGATTTTTCTTGGACACTATTAAGTCTATCAACACCCAATTTGGCATGATGGTGTATGATGACAAGGCGTCAAAAAACATACATAGTGACTTGACCTTGCTTCAAGGTCAAGGTCGCAGGGGCCGTAGATGTTGTCTAAAAAACAGCCATTTTTCACATCCTCTCAGCATGCGAGTCGCGTGGGCTTTGCCCTTCTTGCTTCTTCTTTTTTTTCTGCATGATAAAGAAAATAGTTTAGGGTCGACAGAAAAAAAGGACCACTGGAGTTATTGTAGCCACAACCTTTTTTTGGTGTGTACCTAATGTTCTGTTCTTTTCCATAGTTTCATGGGGCGAGGCTGGATATCTTTGTTGACGATAGTCCCCCCCTCCTCTCCGCCAGCTGTGTCCCAGCAGGGCAGAGAAGGTTGACAACCCACGAAGTCCTGAACAGGAATAGTGTCAAAGTTCAAGGGTGTTTTGCACACTGAGATACAGAGAGTTGACAGGGTCAGCCACTGGACTAAGGTGTGTAGGACAGAGTAGCTTTTCCAGCCTGTCAATCTCTGCCATTCCTCCCCCCAGCCATCCTGGACATCCCTGTGTACAAGGGCAGCCAGCAACAGAACGAGAAAATCCAGGCGCTGCACGTCCTCTTCACCCTCTACTCGGAGTTCAAGAACTCACAGGTAATGCTGTCTTTCTGTGTTGCAAAGTAAACAATTTGTAGACGATACGCTGATCTATGTCTCTACCCTTAGCATGAGAACTCTTTAGCAACCCTCAGTTTTTGTTTCTTTGCTCTGAGAATTTGTGTGCATGCACACACATTCACGTGCTGGGGAAAAAAACCACACAAAAAACTCCACAAGGGATTAATCTCTTTATTCTCTTTTTTTATAATATGAATTTTTTTTAATGGTAAAAAAAAGCATTTGAATAAACAAAAGAACTATTTACAACAGCCTTTAGTGTGAAGCCTCTAATGCAACATTTAATTTCATCAGTGTAGTTCAAAAACAATGCAATGGCTTTTAGATTGTAATTTTCCTGTTTTAAGTCAGAAATCCATTTGTTTCTGCATGAATTCAAGCTAATTCATGATCAGTGTTTCGCCTGGCATGCAATGGTGATATAGCAGATCATGGAACAACTATGGACAGCTTATTGAAAATATACTTCTGAGGCCTTTCATGAATTCTGTTTGGTTTCACTTAATTCTTAAGGGGGGACATGGCGTACAAAAACGGATTAATAGAAAATAAATCATAACTCAGCAAATATGAAAGCTATACTAATGAAATTTTATACAGAATACAAACACACTGGAAGGTATATTTAAACAAAATTTTATTGCTGAAGACTTAGTTGTTCATGTGTTATAGCAAAATAACTGAAAAATAAACATACCAATTTTCTCCCCTCCGTGAAATTTTAATTAATAACCTTTTTATGATCAACAATGATTTTAAACAAAGAAGAAGGTCTATATTATTCAATAAGATATAATAAGTGGATTACTAACACTTCTAACTAATTTTAGTGGAATTTAGAAAAAGTAACCAAAAAATGTGCTCCGGGCATAACATAATTAAATTTTTACAAAAATTAAGCAAATTCAGCTACACCTTTCTGATTGGTCTTATTGAATGCAGTATTTATTCATACATATACACACACAATTTCAGAAAGCTATCTCAATCCTAAGTGACTTTATTTTTGGGGAGAAAATCACTACCGTTGAAATAAAAACCACATTATGAGAAAATTGACTTTAAAGTTTGAGAAAGATTAAACGTTAACTACAACTGAACCATAACAGATACAATTTAATAACATAACTCATTGAATGTGTCGTTTATTTGTTATCATTGTAGCAAACTTTCAACTTATTATCTTAATTCAAAATATCAGAATAATTAGGTGAAAAGCATCACCTGTAGCAAAACATTCCCGTTTTCTGTAAGAATCGCGTAATCACGGCAACTTCCGCCGTGATAACAGCTTCGTTCAGTGCCGTGTCTGTAGATAAGAACGCGATCGCTGTTGTATCACAACCTCCAGAGGCTGTTGACACGACTTAATTTCTTTTCTGGGCTTGCTTTTTCCGTCCATTTCTGCATCTTCCGTGGAATTGTCTCGATCGAGATAGCGCGAACTTTCGCGCGCTGTAAGCACACTTCGGAAAGAACCGATGTTTGCTTCGGCGGCCGACGTTCAGGCCGGAAACAGCCGAAGTACGGTTCGGCCGTTTCCGCCTACCACTTCCGCCAGTCGAAGTACGGTTCGGCCGTTTCCGCCAGCCACTTCCGCCTGATCACGCTGTGATCACGCACACAAGCGGCCAATCAGAGCCTAGCTGAGAGACAGGCCGTTATTTCGAAGCTTTCCATTGGTTTGCACTGCCCTCCGATTTGTACTTCGTGTGCCTTCGGTAATTATTCTTCGGTACCGGAAACAGTTGCAACGTAAAGCCGGGAAATGAAGCTTCGATGCGATACCAAACATGTGGCGTTCTTTGGAAGGAAGATGCTGAAACTAAGCTTTCAAATCTGTGCATTTTGGCTTCCTGGTTAGTACTTTTTTTTAAATCTAGCGGTGGGTACCTTACAAAACAAATTGGTTTAAAATACTTTGAAACCTAAGCCAGCAAAATCGATCGCACACACGTGTAGCGGAGATGTTGTAGATTCCAAATCCGCGCTTAACACGAAACTCAATTTCTGAAAATTTTTCATGAAATTCTGCAGGCCGTGTCCCCCCTTAATGTCCTGTACCGCCCACTGCCACCCACCCCTACCCAGCAATGTAGCACCCACTGCCACCCACCCCTACCCAGTCCTGTACCACCCACCCCTAACCAGTCCTGTACCGCTCACTGCCACCCACTCCTACCCAGTCCTGTGTACCACCCACCCCTACCCAGTCCTGTACCACCCACTGCCACCCACCCCTACCCAGTCCCTGTACCACCCACCCCTACCCAGTCCTATACCACCCACTGCCACCCACCCCTACCCAGTCCTGTACCGCCCACTGCCACCCACCCCTACCCAGTCCTGTACCACCCACTGCCACCCACCCCTACCCAGTCCTGTACCACCCACTGCCACCCACCCCTACCCAGTCCTGTACCACCCACTGCCACCCACCCCTACCCAGTCCTGTACCACCCACTGCCACCCACCCCTACCCAGTCCTGTACCACCCACTGTCGCCCACCCCTACCCAGTCCTGTACCACCCACTGCCACCCACCCCTACCCAGTCCTGTACCGCCCACTGCCACCCACCCCTACCCAGTCCTATACCACCCACTGCCACCCACCCCTACCCAGTCCTGTACCGCCCACTGCCACCCACCCCTACCCAGTCCTGTACCACCCACTGTCGCCCACCCCTAACCAGTCCTGTACCACCCTTAGGTACTGACACTTTCATTATTTTTAAAAGAATTTAATCAAAATTCCATTTATTAAGTCAATGTTTATTTTAATTTGCCTTTCTTTTGCATGTTTGTAGCACATTGACTGCCCTATGAATGCTGAAAATTGTAATGACATTTTTGCAATTCAAAAGGTATAAGCAACATATTACATCGATTGAAGTGTGTGTGTGTGTGTGTGTGTGTGTGTGTGTGTGTGTGTGCAATTTACTAAATTCTCTCAGGACTGGGAGGGAAATTAATCCGTTGTGTAACAAGACAGAACCTAAAGCTTTATCTTCTGTTGCCTCTGCCTAATTGGCTGCATCTGTGTGCAGCACTTCCGGGCGCTGGCGGAGGAAAACCGTCTGGACAACAGCATCAAGAAAGGCGAGGGCGGCCTGGGCAGTGGGGGAGATGACCACCTCCTGCTCTAGACCACAGCGAGGGGGAAAAAAACCGCCTGCTGCTAAGGGAGACAACTTGCTTGGAAGGGAGATAACTTTATCCAAGGGAGGCAACTCTGCCTTGGAAGGGAGGTCACTCCAAGCTAGTGATGTTTATCGCAATCGCGTCATTGATCCAAATCGAGACTGTTTGTCGTAGGGATAAAGGAGTCGTATTAAAATGTTGTGGGGAATAAGATCTGACCATCTTAATGTTGCGCTGAAGCTTTCTGTTCATTGGGCTGGGTCCTTCTCACTTTGTTGACTGCTGCTATGTGTGTGTTCTGAACAGTGCATTGTACAGTTCTGTGGGGAAAGTTTATTTATTCATGAGGTTAGAAGTGATGATAGATTCTAGTGCTGTACATTACAAGTTTCACTCTCAGAAAGGAATCCCAAGATTGGTAATCAGTATGAGTCTGGAGCTAGCTTAGAATGTTGCAGCCATGCTTTGCAAAGGTTTACATTTGTTGTAATATCCGTCATCTGAAAACACTACTGATGACATATTTGCTTCATGTCTCAGAACATTTGTCCTCTCATGCAGTTTTCTGGCAAGGAGTTTTTACTCGTGTCTTGTACATTCTGTCCATAAGTGACAACATTCCGTCCTTCTTGTGTCTTGTACATTCTGTCCATAAGTGATAACATTCCGTCCTTCATCCCAAAGTGGGAGAGAACCATACCTGCACAGTAAAATGTGATATGATGTCTCCACTTTTATCAAAGTAAAAAATTGTTCAAGTTGTGAAGTATGCTTGTGGCTTGTGTGTATTTATTATTAGATATGCAAGGTCTGTGGCGGGGGACAGAGCTTTCTGCTCTGCAGCATCAGTCCTCTGGAATAAACCGCCAGAATTTCGTCAGGAGGCAAGACAGAAGACTTTCAGAAGAAGAGGACTTTCAGACAAAGAGGGCTTTCAGAAGAAGAGGGCTTTCCACCAAGCAAGTATCAGCAACTAGGGGATCCGAGTTAACCTTTATTAGGTAACCAGAAAAGGCTATGTAAGGGCCCAGGCAAGCAATTATTTACATATGAACACCCTGTTAGGGCCCAGGCAAACAATTTGTTACATATGAACACCCTGTTAGGGCCCAGGCAAGCAATTATTTACATATGAACACCCTGTTAGGGCCCAGGCAAACAATTTGTTACATATGAACACCCTGTTAGGGCCCAGGCAAGCAATTATTTACATATGAACACCCTGTTAGGGCCCAGGCAAGCAATTATTAACATATGAACACCCTATTAGGGCCCAATCAAGCAATTCGTTACATATGAACACCCTGTTAGGGCCCAGGCAAGCAATTTTTTTACATATGAACCCTCGTAGACAGAGCCAGAAAAGTGAGCAATGACAGTGAACACCAAACACAGCTACATCACAGGCAGCACAGATCCCAGCCCGACCCAATTTGGATTTCACAGAATTTGGCTTTGGTGCCTTCCTGGTGTTCCTTCCCATCCTGGCGGCATGCTCCCCAGGGAGTTGCAATCGTGCTGGAGGCAGAAATGGAGTGGTCTGTTGACCAGGGGATAAGAGCATTTTTACCTGTTTGAGAAAAGGCTAGCACCACCCTGACCCAGGAGAAGGAAGGGTATTCAGGACTTTCACTAGAACCACCCTGACCGAGGAGAAGGAAGGGTATTCAGGACTTTCACTAGAACCACCCTGACCGAGGAGAAGGAAGGGTATTCACGACTTTCACTAGAACCACCCTGACCGAGGAGAAGGAAGGGTATTGAGGACTTTCACTAGAACCACCCTGACCGAGGAGAAGGAAGGGTATTCAGGACTTTCACTAGAACCACCCTGACCGAGGAGAAGGAAGGGTATTGAGGACTTTCACTAGAACCACCCTGACCGAGGAGAAGGAAGGGTGTTCAGGACTTTCACATGTACAGGTAGGTGTTGGTGCCACACAAGGATCTTCAGCATCAAAATCATGGATGTTTATTTACAAGGTGCTCTATTGACAATGGGAATGGCATTCAGCGGAAAGGTCAAAGGTGACTTGGACCATCATCCTTGCATGGGTCTCTGCAGCCAGAGCAGCCTGGCAGCGGCACCGAGACTGGCACCCTGCAGTGAAGATCCTTGGTTCTCCAAGACTGATGGACGCCAGCTGCTACGACTCCGCTGACAGGTCCAGTGAACAGACCCCCAGCACCAGACATCCTGCAC
The DNA here is from genome assembly GCA_034096865.1 of Theodoxus fluviatilis. Taxonomy (NCBI): domain Eukaryota; kingdom Metazoa; phylum Mollusca; class Gastropoda; order Cycloneritida; family Neritidae; genus Theodoxus; species Theodoxus fluviatilis. Next base: position 10,965 of record JAWQFJ010000885.1, on the reverse strand, counting down.
AGCTCATGCAAAAACAGACGCCTCAAACCACAGCGTTCTTCCCACGCCATCTTTATTTGCCCGTGTCACTGGTCTTCGGTCTTCTCCTTGTGGCTAATCAGTCCCTTGTGTATCAAGTCCGGCACCTCCACCGCCAACCACGGACCCAGCTGAAACAGAAAGCAAACAAAAATGTATTGCACTGGCTGAAATTGTAAACATAAATATTAATTTTAAATAAAGCAAAGTGATCAAAGATGACCACAGGCAAGTACAAGATGTGAATTATTCCATCGCAGGAAAAGTCTGTTCCTAAATCGAGATGAAACAATTCTGCTGGAGAGATCACGTCAAGTCACAAAGCAAGTGGCGGAGATAGGGCTAAGCAAGTGGCGGAGATAGGGCTAAGCAAGTGGCGGAGATAGGGCAAAGCAAGTAACTGTGTGGGAAAGTTCCTGCCAGAGTTGGCCAATAGGAACAGCGCGTGCCTCAGGACTGTCTTATTTCAATCACCTACAGGTTCTTAGACCAAGTATGACATATAGCTCTAGCTCCTTAATGCCCCCTCATCAGCTGACACCCCTGGCTGCTGGGCTTTTGGGGCCTGCTCCAGTAGCTCAGCCAGGGGCCTGCACCAGTAGCTCAGCCAGGGGCCTGCTCCAGTAGCTCAGCCAGGGGCCTGCTCCAGGAGCTCAGCCAGGGGCCTGCACCAGTAGCTCAGCCAGGGGCCTGCACCAGTAGCTCAACCAGGGGCCTGCTCCAGTAGCCCAGCCAGGGGCCTGCTCCAGTAGCTCAGCCAGGGGCCTGCTCCAGTAGCTCAGCCAGGGGCCTGCTCCAGTAGCTCAGCCAGGGGCCTGCTCCAGTAGCTCAGCCAGGGGCCTGCTCCAGTAGCTCAGCCAGGGGCCTGCACCAGTAGCTCAGCCAGGGGCCTGCTCCACTAGCTCAGCCAGGGGCCTGCTCCAGTAGCTCAGCCAGGGGCCTGCTCCAGTAGCTCAGCAAGGGGCGGCCCCCAGCAACCACAGAGGCTACCGGGGGACATCGGGACAGGGTCAGATCTTTCAGATCCAACCATTAGCTCACATCACCCTGGAGGATCTAAGCCAAACTGTGCACAAGCCGGTTGCCAAACACCACATTCAACCTCACGAAACACCACTTCACACGCATATCATAGATTGCATTCATTAAACTTCGATTTGGGTAAATGCCTGAACTTTTTTCTGTTGTTTTTCCTTGAAGCTTTGACATTCACATCCAACCCATCCCTGCCTAGATTTTGAAACAAAGCACTTTCAATCTACAACATGTAAATGTCAGGTCAGTATGCTACATACCACAGCAGCCAGGGTATGACTTTGCACTTCCAATCTACAACAACTGGTGCATGACACCACAGTTACCCATACACGCACACACACATACACACACACACACACACAGAGTCACACACACACAGACAACACACACACACATGTATACACACACACACACACACACACACACACACACACACACACACTCAGAGACACACACACAAACAAGTATACACACACACACAGACACACACACACACACACAGACACAGACATACACACACAAACACACACACACAGACACACACACACACACACACACACACAGACAGATACACACACACACACACACACACACACACACACACAACACACACACACACAAACAAGTATACACACACACACATACACACACACAAACACACAACACACACTCACACAAGTATACACACACACACACAGATACACACACAGAGATACACACACAGAGACACACACACACACACACACACACACACAGACACACACACGCACACACACACACGCACGTACACACACATACACACACATACACACACACACACACAAACGCACAACACACACACACACACATACACACACACACACATACACACACAAACACACAACACAGACTCACACACACAAACAAGTATACACACACACACACAGAGATACACACACAGAGACACACACACACACACACACACACAGACACACACGCACACACACACATGCACGTACACACACATACACACACACACACACACACACACACACACACACACACACACACACACACACACACACACACACACACACGCACGTACACACACACACACACACACACACACACACACACACACACACACACACACACACACACGCTACATACGCCAAGAGCCAGGGCGTGGGCGATGCCAAACTTGGGGACGTTTCTTGCCCACAGCGGCTTGAAGTGGTCTGTCAGGCAGATCTTCCCTCCTCTGGCAAAACATAATACTAATGTCACAAATGACAACAACAATCATAACCAATACACCACCATCAGTACTACCACTGTCAACATCATTATTATGCAGAAGAAACATTCTCATTCTGAGCCAAAGACTATAATAACTGCAAATGAATCAATTCCACTTTTCTTTCACAAAATTCACAGCTCATTCAAAATGTAAAGGCAAAAGGTAAAGATGTGGTTTTACATAGCGACTCATCACCCATGTCTGGGTCTCACACCGCTTTACACTTTACCCCCTGATCACTGGGCCGCTTGATCAATCCCTCACTGGCACCTGGCAGCAAGCACTGTGACAGACATTAAAGACTGGCAGCCAGATACCAGCACCCTGTCCATTCCCTGGAGAACATTCCGACTTGGCACTGGCTCACAGTCGTATAAACAGTTTCATCGTTCTTCAGTACTGTGACAGTTATGCTTTTCCCCATTATGCTTTCCCCATTGTTAAGAATGTATAAGACAGCCAGGCCTCAAATAATACTTAGTTATTATTGAAATCAGCCATGCCTTGAATATAGTTTGAAGTGATGAATCAATGAGAAGAGCCAATTAGAGTGACTTTCCAGAATGAAAAACGTTGGCATTGATTACGTCATACAGTGACTGATTACGTCACATAGTGCTGGACTGTGTCAGTTGAAGGGAGAGGATTTTTAGTCTTCCAGAGCGGTGGAGACAATGGGTAGACGAATTTGATTTAAGTGATTCCTGATCTCAGATCCAAGCACGGAATGTCTGAGCCCCTCTTGTCCGACCCAACTCTTGGTGGAGACTTTGATTGTTGAATCAGTACAAATGTGGTCTGATCCTATCTACGTTTGTGACAACATTATCATTCCGTTACAAGAAGAAGAACGGTGGACGGCTGCCTCTCCCATTCGTGGACTACAACTTTGAGTTGCCCTGACATCATTTGAGGAACCAGTGTGATGCCACTACGACCCTCCCTTCTCCCAAATCCAATCACTTGTGTCAACCGTCACTTCCCCAGCAAAGAAAATGTCACCCTTTTGAACACCAATCGCCATTGTCACCAGCCCTGACTCCTTCATCATTATTGAACTCTCTTCCCAGATAAGTGAAACTTTTAGTGTAGGCTGGCTGGCTAACTTAGGATTGATTACATAATTAAGGACCATTACCCATCATTCAATTATTATTATATCATTTGAACTTTAGCTATCTGTTCCCACCTTCTCTGTTGTCCTGTGTGTTCGTAACAGCAGGGAAGTTGAGTAAATGCTACAGGATTGTCATGTGTTCCCCTAGACACCATAACAGTTAGAGTGCTTCTGAACCCTGTCCTGTAACAAGTAACCCTTTGCCGCCCTCACAATGTGTACACAATAAACTTCAGGTATCACTCTTAGAAAGCCTTTTTGATGAAGACGTCCTTTTAACATACTTGTATAGTCTGTAAGGGAGTTCTGAAATTGTCTGACATCAGAGTGTGTGAGTCTCTCATGGAGACAAGAGCCTGGAATTGGTCCCAACAGATGTGCGAGAGCTCCTGTTGCTAGGTGTGGTCTAGAATGTTCCGTGAGGTGGATGTCCAGCTGCTGCAGACCAGACTGACACTGTACCTGTACATCTTGGCCGTCTTCCCATCCAGCTCTGGCAGTGCAAGCTCGGGTGCGGTGGTGGGATACGTCACTGGAACCTGGAGGTGGACAGGCAGCAAGAAATGACATCCACGTACCAACTGGCTTGTATTGCATGACAGTAAAGGGAATAGTAAATGTATAATGATCATGATCATGATCATCTTCATTTTTGTCCCTTTTGAGGAAATTCTCTAGAGGGAATTTCACTCCTGGTCGCCACTGAGCAGCGCCCAGTGACCAGTTTTACTCCTGCGTAGGCGAGGCAGTGTGGGTGAAGCACCTTGCCCTGCGTAGGCGAGGCAGTGTGGGTGAAGCACCTTGCCCTGCGTAGGCGAGGCAGTGTGGGTGAAGCACCTTGCCCAAGGATGCAACTCTAGGATCTGTGCAGCTTCGAACACTGTACCCATTGGCTGCCAGCCACTGCTGGTGAAACGCTAAATCTGCTTCGCTACAGAACCCCACAGTTTCCCACAGCAACTAACCAGCCATGTACACCACTCAAACAGCTCTACACTTTCCCCCCTGATCATTGGGCCAATTGGTGGTGTACCGATACCTGATGACCAGCACCGTGACAGAGAGAGAGAGAGGACACACACAGCACAGTACCAGCACAAGCACTCCCTGAGGAGTAGTCCAACCATATGCCCTCTCTCCTCTGTCCAGGGTAAGCATCACTACAGCAAGGTAAAGGGAGTGATGTCACGTAGCAATGTTCATCCATCGATAGGTTTAAAGCGCTTTAAACTTTGTCCCCCTGGTTAAAGGGCCACTGGACCCACTGACTATTGAGTGCTAAGGACAGGTAGTTCAACACTACCCTGAAATGATATATCAACCACTGTGCACACTCTCTTCAACTCCATTCTTTATGACTTAATTTTGAAATTAAAAAACTGATCTAATAGTACTAAGTGGCAAAGTTCTTTGAGAAATGTCTTGATTTTATCAAACTTCAGTTAAACACACACACACACTCACACACACACACACACACACACACACACACACACACACACACACACACACACAGACCTTCACACACACACACACACACACACACACACACAGACACCTTCACACACATACACACATGCACACACACACACACGCAAATCCACCTTCACACACGCGCGCGTGCACACACACACAAACACACACACACAAACACACACACACACTCACACACACACACACACACACACACACACACACACACACACACACACACACACACACAGACACATACACACTCACACACACACAGACACCTTCACACGCACACGCACACACACACACACACACACACACACACACATACATGGAAACACACACATACACACACACATGGAAACACACACATACACACACACACACACACACACACACACACACATACATTCACACCCATATACACAGACACCTTCACACACACACACACACACACACACACACACACACACACACACACCCATGCACACACACACACACAAATCCACCTTCACACACACACGCCCGCGCACACACACACACACACACACACACACACACACACACACACACACACACACACACACACACACACACACACACACACACACACACACACACACACACACACATACATGGAAACACACACACACACACACACACACGCTCACACACACACACACACACACTTGCACTCGCACTCACACACACACACACACACACATCCACCTTCACACACGCAAAAACACACAAACACACACACACACACACACAAACTCTACCTCCCACCCCCACCCCACCCCCATTTGATGAGGTAGGGAGAGGTTGCAAAGAGGATGAGGGAGAGGTTGCAAAGAGGAGTGAGGGAGAGGTTGCAAAGAGGAGTGAGGGAGAGGTTGCAAAGAGGAGTGAGGGAGAGGTTGCAAAGAGGAGTGAGGGAGAGGTTGCAAAGAGGAGTGAGGGAGAGGTTGCAAAGAGGAGTGAGGGAGAGGTTGCAAAGAGGAGTGAGGGAGAGGTTGCAAAGAGGAGTGAGGGAGAGGTTGCAAAGAGAAGTGAGGGAGAGGTTGCAAAGAGGAGTGAGGGAGAGGTTGCAAAGAGAAGTGAGGGAGAGGTTGCAAAGAGAAGTGAGGGAGAGGTTGCAAAGAAGAGTGAGGGAGAGGTTGCAAAGAGGAGTGAGGGAGAGGTTGCAAAGAGGAGTGAGGGAGAGGTTGCAAAGAGGAGTGAGGGAGAGGTTGCAAAGAGGAGTGAGGGAGAGGTTGCAAAGAGGAGTGAGGGAGAGGTTGCAAAGAGGAGTGAGGGAGAGGTTGCAAAGAGTGAGGGAGAGGTTGCAAAGAGGAGTGAGGGAGAGGTGAGATGAGTTGAGGACCAAGATACAACTACCTCATACAGTATTTTCGGAAAGAATGACCAAAAGTCAATGCTGATAATGAACTGCTGAAATGCATGGAGCAAAAGCTCTCCTGCAACTTACTCTCCTATCAAAGACAAATATTTCCCATGTCATACAAGACAAACAGAAGTTATCAAGCCATATATCCCTGACACTGAATTTTACACGTGATGACAACTGCCTGTCAGACAACGCCAGTGACCAATGATAATCAGCAGAGATGACAGACTCACATCAAATTCCAGGTCAAACTCGTACTTGAGGAGTTCGTGGATGTACCAGCACTTCCCAAACCACCGCGTCCCTTCCTTGTTGGACTGGAGTTGAAACCAGTTGTTGTCTGCCTCCTTGTTGTTCTGTACGTACTGCAATCAAAATACCACAGCAATCACTGATTCAGACACAAGAAACTGAACTGAAAAAGCTTTTGTTGTCTGCCTCCTTGTTGTTCTGTACATACTGCAATCAAAATACCACAGCACTCACTGATTCAGACACAAGAAACTGAACTGAAAAAGCTTTTGTTGTCTGCCTCCTTGTTGTTCTGAACGTACTGCAATCAAAATACCACAGCATTCACACACAAGAAACTGAACTGAAAAAGCTTTTGTTGTCTGCCTCCTTGTTGTTCTGAACGTACTGCAATCAAAATACCACAGCACTCACACACAAGAAACTGAACTGAAAAAGCTTTTGTTGTCTGCCTCCTTGTTGTTCTGTACATACTGCAATCAAAATACCACTGCAATCACTGATTCAGTCACAAGAAACTGAACTGAAAGAGGTTTTGTTGTCTGCCTCCTTGTTGTTCTGTACGTACTGCAATCAAATACCACTGCATTCACTGATTCAGTCACAAGAAACTGAACTGAAAGAGGTTTTGTTGTCTAGCTCTTTGTTGTTCTGTACATACTGCAATCAAAATACCACTGCAATCACTGATTCAGACACAAGAAACTGAACTGAAAAAGCTTTTGTTGTCTGCCTCCTTGTTGTTCTGAACGTACTGCAATCAAAATACCACAGCATTCACACACAAGAAACTGAACTGAAAAAGCTTTTGTTGTCTGCCTCCTTGTTGTTCTGTACGTACTGCAATCAAAATACCACAGCATTCACACACAAGAAACTGAACTGAAAAAGCTTTTGTTGCATAGCTCTTTGTTGTTCAGTACGTACTGCAATCAAAATACCACTGCATTCACTGATTCAGACACAAGAAACTGAACTGAAAAAGCTTTTGTTGTCTAGCTCTTTGTTGTTCAGTACGTACTGCAATCAAAATACCATTGCATTCAGACACAAGAAATTGAACTGAAAAAGGTTTTGTTGCCTAGCTCTTTGTTGTTCAGTACGTACTGCAATCAAAATACCACTGCATTCAGACACAAGAAACTGAACTAAAAAAGCTTTTGTTGTCTAGCTCTTTGTTGTTCTGTACGTACTGCAATCAAAATACCACAGCACTCAGACATGAGAACCTTGAACTGAAAAAGGTTTTTACACAGGAGGTGAAGTTTCCTGCAGTGCAACTTCTGCACACCACACATTCAAAGCACTGAGAATGAACAAATGAATGAATGAATGAATGAATGAATGAATGAATGAATGAATGAATGAATGAATGAATGAATGAATGAATGAATGGGTGAATGGATGAAGATTGATGGCCTCAGCCTGCACAGGCTATGTAAGGCCATTGATAACAAAACCACTACAGCTGGTTAGTCAGTAGATCTACCTAGTTATGTGTGACCCTCCATCACAAAATGAGTCACTCGTTGCATTTTGAACATTTTAATATCTGTATGTTTTCAAAAAGAGCACACAACAAGCTTCTCAATGGGGCAATAATCATGAACATATGACTACCCTAAACGATTTCACATGACTTTGAAGATCGACACCCTAAAAATACGCTTTTTGAGAAAAATGCGTTTTAAGTTTACATACATTATTCCCCCTTTTTCCCTAGCAACTCTTATTCTAGACTCATGCAATTTGCCACAGAGATGAAGCAGTGGTTTTTGACTCACATGCGAAGCAAAAGTGAGTCTATGTACTCACCCGTGTCGTCCGTCCGGGCGTCCGGGCGTCCGGGCGTCCGTGAAAAACTTTAACGTTGGATTTTTCTCGGAGACTATTAAGTCTATCAACACCCAATTTGGCATGATGGTGTATGATAACAAGGCCTCAAAAAACATACACAGTGACTTGTCCTTGCTTCAAGGTCAAGGTCGCAGGGGCCATAAATGTTGTCTAAAAAACAGTCATTTTTCACATTTTCTCAATTTTCTCTAAAGTTTTTGAGATTGGATACCTGACCTATATATGGTATATAGGGCAAAGTAAGCCCTATCTTTTGATACCAGTTTGGTTGACCTTGTTTCAAGGTCAAGGTCACAGGAGCTCTTCAAAGTTGGATTGTATACATATTTTGAAGTGACCTTGACCCTGAACTATGGAAGATAACTGTTTCAAACTTAATAATTATGTGGGGCACATGTTATACTTTCATCATGAGACACATTTGGTCACATATCATCAAGGTCAAGGTCACTTTGACCCTTATGAAATGTGACCAAAATGGGGTAGTGAACCACTAAAAGTGACTATCTCATGGTAGAAAGTGCCAATAAGCACCATTGTGCTTCCTATGTCTTGAATTAACAGCTTTGTGTTGCATGACTTTGGATGACCTTGACCTTGGATCGAGGCCACATGTGTTTACTTTTGGTAGGAAAACTGTAAAGCATTTCTTAGTGTATGATGTCATTGCTAGGTGTAGTTGTTTGACCTTGACCTTGAAGGTCACCTGAAGGTCAAGGTCATGTAAAGGTCAAGGTCAAGCATGTGAGGCGTATGGGCTTTGCCCTTCTTGTTGGCTTTGGTTGGCAGCCTACTAGGGTATTCCCCCGTCGATCTGTTGCAGTGGTGGCTACGAAACTTTGAGAAAATGCTTGATGTTGACGATCGGTTCACGGACGTTTTCCACCACACTCAAAAAACATCATAAAGCATACTCTTACATGTTGATTTCAAACACAAAACTTACTCATACAATGAAGAAGGGACTAGAGAAGCAAAAAACTCCTAAATCTCGAAGTCGACCACTACAACCCCCACCTCCTTTGTGGGCGGTTTGCGCAAAATGACTCGACTACACAACCGACTCATTTAGAGATGGAGAGTCACATTTGTCTCTCATGAATGGAGTGGGGAGATCTTGCCCTGACCCCCAGTGAGCTCACTGGTCAACATGACTCGCCTTTCCTGTATACCTCTAGTTCTACAGTGACATCATGACATGGAAGTTATAAGTAGGCTGCTGATGAATGAGCCACTTTTGATTTCATCTCCGTTGTTTTCCTCATCATGTGCTTTGGTATTCAGCTTAAGGGTGGAGATAAGAGAAGGGCGAGGCAATTAACCCAGGGACAAAACAGTAAGATCCATTCCGTATCAAACACGGTCTGCATGCATCCAACTCCTAACAATCCAAAGCAATAATCAACAGTTTGTATGTCAATTATTACTGGGATGAATTAAAATCCATGAAATCACCAGAGGGAAAAGCAGCGATTGCGAGATGACCCTTAAAATGTTAAATGTTAAGTTTTACTCATTCCTGTTACCATACTTCAATCAAAACTTTTCTTTATTTGATTATTCAACAATCACGGCTTAGTGCCAGGCATTCTGTGATTCTACCACAATTGACTCTCATTCTGGACATTTTGTTTCAGATTGAAACCAGAAAATTTTACATTTATTCACATCTATAAATACACATTTCCTTGTAACAATTATTTCAATGCTACTTTAGACAAGATGGATGGGAGGGGAGGTTCCTGTAAATACTTCTACTTTTGTTTAGCTTTGGCACGTCAGTATGTGATTTAAATACGATAATATTTACTGTCAACTGTGTGGATGCTTTTCATGCTACAAGCATGCAGCATTTGCAATGCTTTACTCCATTCAGCAGAATCGGACAACCAGAGTGAGGGAATGAGGCTGGGGAAGGAGAGTGAGGGAGTGGAAGTGGGGGAGGGGAGTGAGGGAGTGGAGGTGGGGGAGGAGAGTGAGGGAAGGAGGCTGGGGAAGGAGAGTGAGGGAGTGGAAGTGGGGGAGGGGAGTGAGGGAGTGGAGGTGGGGGAGGGGAGTGAGGGAATGGAGGTGGAAGAGGGGAGTGAGGGAATGGGGGTGGGGAGGGGAGTGAGGGTATGGAAGTGGGGGAGGGGAGTGAGGGAGTGGAGGTGGGGGAGGGGAGTGAGGGAGTGGAGGTGGGGGAGGGGAGTGAGGGAGTGGAGGTGGGGGAGGGAGTGAGGGTATGGAGTGGGGGAGGGGAGTGAGGGAGTGGAGGTGGGGGGAGAGGGAGTGGGGGGGAGGGGAGTGGGGATAGGGTGGGGGAGGGAGTGAGGGATGGAGGTGGGGGGAGGGTGTGAGGGAGTGGAGGTGGGGGAGGGGAGTGAGGGAGTGGAGGTGGGGGAGGGGAGTGAGGGTCTGGAGGTGGGGGAGGGGAGTGAGGGAGTGGAGGTGGGGGAGGGGAGTGAGGGTATGGAGGTGGGGGGGGAGGGAGGGAGTGTATGTGGGGGAGGGGAGTGAGGGAGTGGAGGTGGGGGAGGGGAGTGAGGGAGTGGAGGTGGG
>JAWQFJ010000884.1:0-10307 GCA_034096865.1 Theodoxus fluviatilis | reverse complement strand
CCCCACCACCACCCCCCCCCCTGCTCTTTTGTATTTTCCTTGTTTTGATGTCTTGTTCTTGTGCAAATTTAAGAAGATAATACTAGTAATAGAAGGTAAAATGTAGGGAGGGTTCATGTATGAATCAGTGAAGTATGCAGTAAGACAAACTTTGAGTAACTGTTATTTTAAATAATAAAGAGATGCAAATTCAGAATTTTCCTTGTGTGTTCCTTTTGTTTTCAGATAACCGTGTGAAATGTTTCAAGAAAGACCGACATGTGCATACCTATGCAGACAACCCCGCAAGCAGATACCTACATAAACGCGATACACAAATACTCAAACATACCTACACTAGAGCAAATGCGCAAACATCCATGCATGCACACATGCGCACTCGCATGCTATCGTGCACCAAACACCACGTGCATGCTCACTTGCAATTACATACATCTAAGCACGCTCGCAAGTCCCTTGGGAAGCAGTCCACTGCCTGAAGTGTCGGTGAGCACGATGTCCGCCATGCAGACGACAAATGAGCCACACTATAGATAACTGGCGAGCCCCTTGCTAAGGCTTAGAGGAAGTAGGCTTTCTACAGTATAGAAAAATATAACAGTGAGCTTGGCACGACCCAGTGTGGTAGTGCGAGCGTGGATGTGAACGTACGATAACAAACGGGACGCCGATTTCCTGAACTACATATAGTTTCTTATTTACAGATAAAGACTATGAAATGCACGTGTCGGCACTATCGATGCTCGTTTAAAGAAACAGAAATTTGTCAATTGACAAAATTAAGTTGTCCGACAAATGATATCAGCTTTGACAAAACTCGCGAGGGTGATCAAAGCATAGATGTTAAATAATACTTTTTTCCTGCGTCATCAGTGTTGCACGCATACTTGCGTAGGTGCCACGACCACGTAGTCATGAAGGCACATGCACGTGTGCAAACAACACAAATGCATACTTACGCACACACACACACACACACACACACACACACACACACACACGCACACACACACACACACACACACACACACACATACACACTCACACACACACACTCACACACACGCACTCACACACACACACACACACACACACACACACACACACACACACACACACACACACACACACACACACACACACACACACACACACACACACACACACTCACACGTACACTCACGCAGGCGAAGACCATAAGGCATACATACATACAGTCTCCACAAACGCGCGCCCACACACGCAACACACACGCATTAGGCGGGCAAACACACTGATAGGTGGGCAGAAAGACTGATACACAGACTGAAAAACAGATAATTTTTATAGAGACAGGTAGAAATAGAGACAAAAACACTGACAGACTGACCAACAGACAGACTGACTGACTTGATTGGCAAGCAGACTGATTAACAGGCAGACTTGCAGACAGGCAGACAGACAGACGTACAGACAGACAGACAGGCAGGCAGGCAGGCAGGCAGGCAGGCAGGCAGGCAGACAGAGGAACGGACGGACGGACAAATGGACGAATGGACGAAGATATATATATATATATATATATATATATATATATATATATATATATATATATATATATAGAGAGAGAGAGAGAGAGAGAGAGAGAGAGAGAGAGAGAGAGATTAACAACACACACACACACACACACACACAGATACCAATGAATACTGTCATTCTCTGTGCAGTTGTCTCAGGTTATCAATTATTTGTGTTATATGAGCGCCAGTCAAGGCCACATGCAGTGGTTAAATAAACCGACGGTTTTCTACACGTAAATTGTTTTGCAATAACAGCTAACCTGGAATACACTGCTATTTCGAAAGTGTTTCCAATTTTGCAGCGTAGCCGTCATGCATGATTTTCGTTGTCTGCCTAGAGTAGGTAAGGTACACATTTCAACTATGATGGGAAGAATAAAAGCATTTATTTAGCATGCGTATTATTTTCGCAGATTTGGCAAGCAACTTATATCAAATGTGCAATAATACTATACATGTTTCTTCTACTGTCTATGTCATAATTTTTTTCTGAATATGGCTCTACACGTTATACACATTGATACATTTATTACCAACTTTTTTCGTGTGCCTCAGATTCATTGAAATGTCACTTGAAACCACGCTTCATCATGTCGTGCTCATTAAAAAACAAAGCAAAGAAAAAGCTGTCATGTGCTACGTTTTGTTCGACAATTCTAAATGTGTGCGTGCACGCATTTGTGTTAGCATGCAATGTCTTTATGTGTGCGCACGTGTTTGCGTATATGTGCAAGCAAGCGCGTGGTGTGTGTGTGTGTGTGTGTGTGTGTGTGTGTGTGTGTGTGTGCTTGCTTGCATGTGTTTTTGTATGGGCGTGCAAGTCCGCGCACGTGTGTACGTACGCACATCTGTGTACGCGTGTGTGTGTGCATACGTGTGTGCGTGCGTGTATGTGTATGTATGTATGTGTGTGAGTGTGTGTGTGAGCATGTGTGAGTGTGTGTGTGTATGTGTGTGTGTATGTGTGTGTCTGTGTACCAATGTACGTATGCATGTGTGTGTGTGCGCGCTAAAGCCCGTATGTGTGCGCGTATGTGTGCGCATGCGTGTGTGTGTGTGTGTGTGTGTTTGTGTGTTTGTGTGTGTGTGTGTGTGTGTGTGTATGTGTGTTTTGAGTGATAGTGATAGTGAATGAAGAGTGGGACGAGGTTGGGTGGCGTAGATAGAGAGGTAGGCAAGGGAATGGAGGACGAAGCGAAATGTGGGTGGGTGGGACGGGCATAATATCGAAGCAGTCATTCTCGCAACCAATGGCCTGAACATCTTGTTTGTTGGCATACCAATGTTTACCACTTTAAATGTAAATTTTTTTAAATGAGAAAGAACCTCAGTGATGACTTTTAGACCACCTCCAGAGGTCTTGTTACTTTTGCCGAATTTTGTCTCCGGTGAATAGACCCGTGTTTGGTAATTGCATTGTCCTTTGTAATGCTATCTCGTCAAGGTGGCTTATTTACGCTTTTTCACGATGTTTTATGAACTTTTCCCCCGTCTTCTCACTGTAGAATTGTGCACACATGATATTAAAGAAAAGCGTTTCCTTGTGTTCTGTGCAAGCTCAGTTCGTTGTTCAAATGTGCAATTCACGCCCAGTCTCATCTCTGTTACATCTTCCTACCGCCCTAATCAACAGTCCTAATCGCCCATGTATGTAGGCCAGGTATCTTTCCTTTGAACAATAGTCAGCTGTCTCTGAAATGGGCCAGAAAGAAAAGCGTGTTCTTACCGTAAATGTCTTCCGGGGGAGTTTGTACGAAATCGTCCTCCTTTTCTGCTGATAAGGGTTGTTCTAGGAGAGAAAAAACTCCTGTGAGGGTAAGAAGGAGAAAATAAACAAGTCTGCAACTACAGACAGCCATGGTTCCACTTGTCGTCTGCACGAGAGGCGTGAAAGGCTGTAGTGATACATAACCTGCAGTTAAGGTGATCTCTGATAGGAACGAGAGGGAAGAAATAGTTTCGTATGAAAGTATATTATGCCTCTTTGTGTGATTATTTTCTAAAAGATGTTATTGAAAATTAAATTATTTTTGTAGTTCTTGCCAAGTTTTATTAATTTATTTTACGAAATGATTTGCTCCTGCGACTACCGGAGATGTAAAGTTTCGACTGAATCGTGTTTCCGGTTTTCCTCGTCCGGCACGATGTGAGTAATTTACTGCCTGTACGATTATTTTAGCGTGTATTTCCGTACGTTAACGTCTGTTCCCTCTATACCCCATTTTCTCTCTATTTCAGGTCGAAGGTAACGTTCAAGATCACCCTTACTTCTGATCCTAAGCTGCCTTACAAAGTGTGAGTAGGTGTGCTTGCTCATTCATGATCGTGCGACAGTATGAGTATGTTGTCCATATGCCATAAATCCCATATGGTAAACACTGCATGCTAGTCGATTTTTTTTAAATAATGCATATATCGTTGTACATCGTTATTCTTCCGAAGCTAACTTATAAGCTGATCAGTCGGTGTTCACACACTTAGTCTGTATTTGTTCCCTCACGTAGTAATTTTTTCGAGGTTTTTTTTCCACCTCTTTGGTTCGTTCAAACTCAGTTAACTACCGAATCATTTGTCAATGGGCGAATGAAAAATGTTGTTACATACTTATCTTTAATTTTCGTTGCTGCCATCACATTGGAAGTGTTTGTTTGGCTTTCCTTATCGTCTACTAATCTACTCATGAATGATTACGTGTCATTTCCTCACCCACTTTACTCAGTGTGGTTTTACCCTATACGTCAAGCGCATGCACACACGCACACACACACATACTCTCTCTCTCTCTCTCTCTCTCTCTCTCTCTCTCTCTCTCTCTCTCTCTCACACACACACACACACACACACACACGTGTACTTGAATGCATGCAGACTCAGACACATGCACATGCGCACGCGCTGAGACACACACAAACACACACTTGCACACAGTTCCCAGAACCGAGTGAGAACTTGTTGTTTCTGACTTCAGACTGAGTGTACCAGAGCAGACTCCTTTCACTGCAGTCCTCAAGTTTGCAGCAGAGGAGGTTAGTTCTTATCGTGTTACTTTTCCATGTGTTTTATTCCAAATTTGTGATACAGGTGTGGCTCATTCTCTGGAAAGGTACACAAGGAGGGGTTACGTTCTTAAATTGATCAGACCAAAAGTATTACACTATAAGACCCAAATCAATTCAAGTAGACAAACAAAAAACATAATTAAGAAACACCATGAGCAATGGGAAAAGGCTGAGTGTAAAATTCGAGCTTTTATCGCTAGTTGTGTTGACAAAATGTGCCGATTTCAGCTGGCCAGTTTGTTACACGGAAAAACGAGAACTTTTCAGATAACAATTGCAACTGGATTTTCCTGTTAAATTTCAAAAAGAACGGTTGTATTTTAATCTATTACACACATACTTGACGATTACAGATCACGTTTTTTTTTTTTTTGCACATTTGTGAAACAATTAGGGATTTAATTTTGCTGACTTGTTCGTAACATGTCGTGTCCGATCGAAGGTTTTGTAAATATACTCGGCGGAACAATATTAAGCAAACGAATTGACCCAATTCCATGTCCATTCAAAAACAGAATGTTTGAGAGAGTCATATTTGATAGAAAACACAATTTATGAAGGGAAACTTGCTAGAAGTGAGATGAAATTGCGTCATTTCTGAATTTGTGTCCACAAAATGCGTTACGACACAGCAATCAACTGGACTACATTTTTCAATGCAAACTAGTCCTGCAAGGGGAATAACTGCAAAGGTCCTACGCGGAAGGACATACTGAGTGATCCCTGTGTGGTTTTCACAAACTGCGCGTTCGCGGGAAGCAGTACAGTCAACTCAAATGTGTGGCGTCCACGTCGTTCGACATTGTTACGAACTAGAAATGCCCGCCATTTCTTCCAGTGTGCTAGCTGAAGATCGCCTATGATGGAAATTTCAGGATTTTAGTAATGTTTCTCATCGTTAAATGTGAAACTATATTCCTTTTTTAATCTTTAGTTGTGCTTACCGATTGTTGTTGACTAAGTTTGTGAGGTGAAAATAGATCGAAAACCGGTTCGATCCGTCAAACTGAAACATTTCTTTGAAAATGTGTGGTTTCTTGTGAAATTAAACATAAAAGTGGACAGCATTACCCTTCATACCGGACCCAAAATTATTCCTTACCTTATCTTACAGCTTTATTTAAAGTTTTGTTACTAAAATAGCATGTTTTGTCGATCTATTGCTTGTTCTTTCTTGTTCGTAAACAAGACACGATGGAAGTTGTCTTTGTTACAACCTAGTGATTATCCTTGAGATATATTGTTAAAAATTTGTTTTGTTTTTTCCCCTGATGCTTTCATGGTGAAAAGGCTTTCTAGATCTTTGTTTACTTCTCTCCAATATGCAAGCAATAGTGATGGCACATCAATACTTAAATAACATTTGGATTTTGCTTTTGTTCAACTGGTTTGTAACAAGACACGATAAGTAAAGTGTCTAATTTTGTTCCAAATGTCAAAATTAATAAGTTATCTATTGCAAGCTATTTATGATGTGTTTATTAGTCGTTTTCAACATGTTTTGTAAGGAAATTATCTGAAAACCATTATGTTTTGACCACATTTAATATCTGTTTGGCGTCCAGTGTTACAAACTAGAAATGTGGTCAAGCACCTCTTCATACCCCATTTACTTAGAAAAAGGCAAAGACCTTGCTCCAGTATTACTCTAGATGATAGGTCCAAGCATTTTTTTAACCTGAATATGTACTTTTAATACAAATATTTGATGAAAAATATTTCACCACCCATGTAACAGATTTGTGTACCTTTCCAGAGAATGAGCCGTGTATATTTTCTTTCCTAGCAGTTTTGAGTCCTCATGATAAACAATGTGAGGCTGAGTAACGGTATACAGGAGTGTTTCTTTTTCAGGTGAATATATTCTAAATTAAGTGTGAACTGTGTGTGTGTGTGTGTGTGTGTGTGTGTGTGTGTGTGTGTGTGTGTGTGAGTGTGTGTGTGTGTGTGTAAAATTCAGAATGCTTCTGAACCAGCACTTAACTTGCATTTTGACATTTGTATTTGCAGTTCAAAGTTCCAGCCAACACCAGTGCCATCATTACAAATGACGGCATCGGTATCAACCCTGACCAGAGTGCAGGTCAGTCATGTATAGCTAGCACACTCAGTGGTCATTCATTTGCCATGAGCAGGCTAGCCAAGGTATCTTTGAACAAAGCCATCACCTGGGCAACCAGTGAACAATTCCTTGCCATCTGTAGCAACCAGAGGAACATGACACACAGGCTGTGAACAGCCCAGTAGGCTTGCAGCATTCTACACTCTTCAGTTGCTCTCCAGGCAGATGCACCATATTAAGGCTCTAGTCACATTTGGCTCAAGGCCAGTGGTTAGAGCACTCTGATCCTGTGGTGGTGTGCTCTAGTCCAGTATTAGAGTGCTATAGTCCAGTATTAGAGTGCTATAGTCCAGTATTAGAGTGCTATAGTCAAGTTGTATTGGGGCTTAAGTCCAGTTGTTAGAGCACTCTGGTCCAGTTGTTAGAGCACTCTAGTCCAGTTGTTAGAGCACTCTAGTCCAGTTGTTAGAGCACTCTAGTCCATGGTGAAAGTGCTCTAGTCAAGTATTATAGTGCTCTAGTCCAGTTGTATTGGGGCTCAAGTCAAGTTGTTAGAGCACTCTAGCCCAGTTGTTTGAGCACTCTAGTCCAGTTAGAACTTAGAGCACTCTAGTCCAGTTGTTAGAGCACTCTAGTCCAGTGGTGAAAGTGCTCTAGTCAAGTATTATAGTGCTCTAGTCCAGTTGTATTGGGGCTCAAGTCAAGCTGTTAGAGCACTCTAGCCCAGTTGTTTGAGCACTCTAGTCCAGTTAGAACTTAGATCACTCTAGTCCAGTTGTTAGAGCACTCTAGTCCAGATGTTAGAGCACTCTAGTCCAGTGGTGAAAGTGCTCTAGTCAAGTATTAGAGTGCTCTAGTCCAGTTGTATTGGGGCTCAAGTCAAGTTGTTAGAGCACTCTAGCCCAGTTGTTAGAGCACTCTAGTCCAATTGTTAGATCACTCTAGTCTAGATGTTAGAACATTCTAGTCCAATTGTTAAAGCACTCTAGTTCAGATGTTAGAGCACTCTAGTCCAGTTGTAATGAAGCTCTAGTCCTGTGGTTAGAGCATTGGCCCTCTGTCTCTTGTGACTGCCATCGAGGACCTGTAGCATTGTGCATTTACAGTGCACCCAATGCACTGCAGATAATTTCCAATACCAAGTATAATGAAACACAAACCACCACATGTTCAGTGAATTATCTGCTGTGTAATGCCTGTTTTCCCACTAACTTGTAATCTATTTCTATTTTGATATTTTAAAAATATCCCTTAATAATAGTTTCCTGAAATTTTTCATTATGGTTTACCTGTGACATATCTATAAATATTGTCAATTTTTAATACAACAATTCATTGAAAGAGAGAGTATTGTTCTTGTAAAGGATGATGTGATGAAAACATCTCACAATTGAACATATTTCTTGTTTTTCAGGCAATGTGTTTTTGAAGCATGGATCAGAACTACGTCTTATTCCTCGAGACCGAGTCGGACATTAACTTTGGCGTTAGATAGCATCTGGTCTCATTTCTTTTACTCCTCCATCTCATCCTCATCGTCATGCATCTCCATGGCTTCTCCATGCTTGTACTCCATTGCAACCCCAAGTCCAAGGGTTGTCTGTGGCATTGCTTCATTGGGAACAATGTAGCCTCACATACAACATCAGCAGCAAGGATTCTGCAGCAGCAAGACTGGTAAAATAGCCTGGGCTGCAGCCATGTTTAGACCACAGTTAGGTTTTGCAGCAGCAAGGCCCATGAAACACTGATGCCTCCTCAGCATGGAAGCCTGAGTGTTTGAGTTGCAAACACCAGTGTAACTGAGGTTATAAGCTACATGTGAATAAGACGTGCACCTCTGTAGGGTGTGAGTTTGTGTAAAATGTTGGTTTCTGCAAGATCCTGGCTTCTTTTAAGTTTTAAGTGCTAAAAGACCAAGCCTTTTGAAAGACTCAACTTTCTTGTAGACTGGAGACTCTGAGACTCAAACTGTTAAGGAATCGAAGCTTTCTAAGTCCTGAGCTTCTATGAAACCAGATTTTTGTCAAATCAAGGCTTTTGTAAAGCTGATACTTTGTTAAAACAATACGCCTGCACATTTGTAAGGCTTAGGGTCCTGAGAGACCGAAGCTTTTCAAAGACCCAGGATATCACTGAGGAATAGCCATCAACAATGCTTGATATTCATTTAGGCCTCGGCATTAGATGATCCCAGACTGAGGCGAGTTGAAGGTGAGGAATACAGACTGAGACTGGAAGCAAGGGACTGACAGAGAGGACTGCCTCTGGACTCTGCGGCACTTGCTCAACTACAAGGCCAAGATCTGCTTCAGCATTTACAGTTTCATTGAAGACTGGTTATGTATTTATGACGCATGAACTGTGAAGTGCTGTACTGTGTAGTAAATGTCAACATTTGTGTATATCGGACAGGATTGATTGTACATTGCCAGCTTTCACCTTAGCGATGTCTCAAGTCAATAGGGCCTGCAGGATACTGGCACTGTTCTGATCGACAGCAGTGTTTAGACATTTGAAATGTTTTAGAATCCAGGAGGAAATACCTTTGTAACACCTTACTCCTAGTGTGAGATGATCATTTAGATCAAATTGGTCTTCCTTTCATTGTGCAAGTGCTAATGCATTTGTTTTCTCATTCTACAGAATTGGAAACACCCATGAGTCTATTTATGTGACACTGATTAATTAGTGGGTGTGGCTCATGTGGAAGCTTTGGTTATGGATACAGGTGGAATACAAGAGGAGGTGTTGAAGAACATGCATGTCTTCGAGGTGATATTTGTTATTGTGATCAAGCCATTTTGTTTGCTTACACTTTCTTTCAGTTTTTACTGGACAGCAGTAAATTTGACATTGCTCTGTATCATGTGAAAATGACATTGAAAAAAAAACACATGCACTTTCTCAGTCTAGGGATGTTTTCTGTTAATGTTGTGCTATGCTTGCACCTGGAAAATTCTTATGCAGGCTATATTTTCTTGTGAATCAAATTAGAAAGTAAAATACTTGAAGTGATATATGCGGCTGGTAGAGGACACAGATGAAGTTGACTCAGAGATCGGTGGACAAAATGGACTTGAGTGAGTTTTGCATTGTGGTTGTGTTTTGACCAGATTAGACTGCAACTTACAGTGTAAGGTGCATTTCTAGTCATGGCTGCTGGATGGCTGATGTCTCTCCTCTGGGCAGTTCACTGCAGGCCTGCTGTGGAAGGAAATGAAGAATTTCATCTTACACTGAACTTGGCAATGATGAATCAAAGCATTTGTTGTGGTGAAGGGAACTATGTGCAAGGAAAGAGTTTCCAGGGTTTGGCATGCTGGCAAACTTTGCTGCAAAATAAACTGCTGGATTGGATACATGTATACATTTGAGTGTTTTTATCTATTGCCTTTGTGTGATGTGAATGGATGGATGGAGTTTTACGGCCTATCAGCCTTGTAGGCTATATAAGGCCATTAAGCATGAAATTCACTAGAACAGTTTAGAGTAAACGCAAATCAAGTCACAGTGGCCTTAGTTATTCGCCTCTTACGAATCGCGTAGGGAGACGCGGTGGGTCAATTCTTACCCCGAACCCACAGGGGGAGATGTGAATGGAAAGAAGGTTCATTCAGAGTAAAA
>JAWQFJ010000883.1:117530-121455 GCA_034096865.1 Theodoxus fluviatilis | reverse complement strand
GTGGGGGCTACCTGTTAGTAATCATCTCCATGGCAACCTAATACAATATTCCTGTCGCAAATCAGCCCTTGAGTGTGCACACCTGTGTAGGCAGTGGGAGCTAGCTGGAGGAGTGAGGCAAGCTCAGACTTGTACGTACAGGGCCAGAGTAGTCATCCAAAGCACATCACTGGCCATGGAATGCACCGGTAGAACAGGGACAGAAAAAGGCCGAGGATGTTCCCTTGCGCGGGGAGAGCCAGTGAATGACTCCACACAATTCCTGTCACAGCACTTTCAAGATGCCTGGGATGTTTTCCAAAGGCAAGGGAGTACTAGGATCGGAAGTTCTTCCTGAAGTTAGGTTCAGATTTTTTTTTACCTTGCCTAATGTTGTGAGTGATCAGTTTGATATGAGGATAAAATCTGCAAAATGCTAAATTTAATTGGGAAAAAAAATGGGTGGTACTTCTCTCTCTCATCTCTTCCTCTCTCGCTCTCTCTCTCTCGGTCTCAAATCTAAAAGCAAAGCCAAAGCTCTAATCTAGGTTGACTGCATCTACAAGTTCATAATTATATAATGTCAACTTTTGTATCCTCACCTCCGTCACCAATCTCTGAATCCTCAGCTTTTGGATAGAAAAGGATAAAAATACTGTTTGTGACAGAACATCATATCTCAAAAGACCATTTCATAGCTGCCTTACATGCACGCATACACGCATACACACACACACACACATACACACACACATGTGGGCACAAGTGCGGGCTCACATACACACACACATACACACACACACACACATGTGGGCACAAGTGCGGGCTTACATACACACACACATACACACACACACATGTGGGCACAAGTGCAGGCTCACATACACACACACACACACACACACACACACATGTGGGCACAAGTGCGGGCTCACACACACACACACACCACACACGCGCACGCTAAAGGGCCGCCACTAACAACCCACACACACACACACACAGGACAAGCACACGCCAACCACACGTCACGCCTGGGCAGGTAGCTACAACGATCACTGGCAGTCACGTGGGCATGCCCAATCAAGAATTCAGGCAGCCACCACTTGCCACCATTACCATCAACATCAGCAAAGGTCCTACACCAAGCTGCACGCGCTTCACAGATAAGGAGCGATGAGGAGGGATGGTGGATGGATGGCAGGGGTTCTATTCATGAAAGGGGTGGAGAGAATGGACAAGGAAAGGAGCAAAGTGCAGGTGGGGAAACAATGCAATGTTGAGCTAGAAACATGTGAAGGAAGGGGTGGGAAGGGGTGGGAAGGGGTGGGAAGGGGTGGGAAGGCATAGGAAAGATAGTAGAAGCAAAGATCCTATGTCAAATAACACACACACACACACACACACACACACACACACACACACACACACACACACCACAAACACACAAAACACACACACACACACACGCACACACACACACACAAAATGTTGTGGTTGAGGTGACATGGCAAAAACAAAAATTGGGTCATTCGATAGGCCTGACTTCATTTTTATTTTATTTTAAGGAGGCCAAATTGAGACTATGCATGTGTGTGTGTGTGTGTGTGTGTGTGTGTGTGTGTGTGTGTGTGTGTGTGTGTGTGTGTGATGAAAGGTCATGTATACAGTAGATTCATCAGAACATTATCAACATTTATTTATCAGAAAATAGTTATTTACTGACAAAGTGCTCATTGGGAAGATGAGACAGCACAGTTTGCTGTTTACCTTCAATTTCTTTCTCTTATTTTTTAACAGTATTTTCTTCTCAATTGAAAAACAAGTTTAGGGTGAGCATGAAAATATAGGGTCATAGGGGTACCATGACAACAATGTGGAGATGGGGGTTGAGGCCTAAAATAGAGTCTGTGACTGAAGAAGAAACTTGAAAGGAAACATGAAAGGGATGCTGGGCTGGGGCTTGATGGAGAATGAAAATCTCTTTGGAAAATCCACTCATTCACATTTATAAAAAGTGATAACATGTGCACATCTACAAGTATATCTACAAATAATACAATGGAACACCCATGTGTGTGCTCATGTGAACTTTGTGACGGAAAGCTTGGTTCTTATAAGTGCTCTTCAAAAAGAATGGATGGATATGAGGTAGAAAGAGCCAGTACATCATATCTAGCAAGGTCTTTTCAACAACAAATGATGCAAGATAAAAGTTTCCTTAAAAAAAGTTCAGCAGGTAACTGCACTGGTCCCGATGAGATCAGAGAGCCAAATGGGTGAAAGCAGACACTTGCTCACAAAGATGGGTTGCAGAGGGGAAACATCAGAGAGTATAGGATGACTAACCACTTCATTTGAGGAATGGAGGTTGAAGATTCAAATACATCAGTTGAAAAGTTGGCACATAGAGAATTATACTGGAATAAAATACATAAAGAAGAGATTGTTTGAAAAATAGTAGATCTAGATGGACATTTTGCCATAGGTGGGATGGGAACATGATGGATCAACAGCCTTATCATCCGAGAACTGAGTACAGTAGTAAGAGGAGATTTTGGAAACTGGTTGCCTTATCATCCGAGAACTGAGTACAGTAGTAAGAGGAGCTTTTGGAAACTGGTTGCCTTATCATCCGAGAACTGAGTACAGTAGTAAGAGGAGCTTTTGGAAACTGGTTGCCTTATCATCTGAGAACTGAGTACAGTAGTAAGAGGAGCTTTTGGAAACTGGTTGCCTTATCATCCGAGAACTGAGTACAGTAGTAAGAGGAGATTTTGGAAACTGGTTGCCTTATCATCCGAGAACTGAGTACAGTAGTAAGAGGAGCTTTTGGAAACTGGTTGCCTTATCATCCGAGAACTGAGTACAGTAGTAAGAGGAGCTTTGGAAACTGGTTGCCTTATCATCCGAGAACTGAGTACAGTAGTAAGAGGAGCTTTTGGAAACTGGTTGCCTTATCATCCAAGAACTGAGTACAGTAGTAAGAGGAGATTTTGGAAACTGGTTGCCTTATCATCCAAGAACTGAGTACAGTAGTAAGAGGAGCTTTTGGAAACTGGTTGCCTTATCATCCGAGAACTGAGTACAGTAGTAAGAGGAGCTTTTGGAAACTGGTTGCCTTATCATCCGAGAACTGAGTACAGTAGTAAGAGGAGCTTTTGGAAACTGGTTGCCTTATCATCCAAGAACTGAGTACAGTAGTAAGAGGAGATTTTGGAAACTGGTTGCCTTATCCGAGAACTGAGTACAGTAGTAAGAGGAGATTTTGGAAACTGGTTGCCTTATCATCCAAGAACTGAGTACAGTAGTAAGAGGAGATTTTGGAAACTGGTTGCCTTATCATCTGAGAACTGAGTACAGTAGTAAGAGGAGCTTTTGGAAACTGGTTGCCTTATCATCCGAGAACTGAGTACAGTAGTAAGAGGAGCTTTTGGAAACTGGTTGCCTTATCATCCGAGAACTGAGTACAGTAGTAAGAGGAGATTTTGGAAACTGGTTGCCTTATCATCCGAGAACTGAGTACAGTAGTAAGAGGAGCTTTTGGAAACTGGTTGCCTTATCATCCGAGAACTGAGTACAGTAGTAAGAGGAGCTTTTGGGAAACTGGTTGCCTTATCATCCGAGAACTGAGTACAGTAGTAAGAGGAGCTTTTGGAAACTGTTTGACGACCAGTTCCTTTGACGAAAGGGTTGGTGAACAGCCAGGCAGATCCTAAATAGTTTCAGAAGGGGTGGTTTGAAATTCAGCAGAGGAACTACTAGCCTGATTTTAGAAAAAGATACATCAATAATCTTATCATATCATTTGAGAAAAGAGTACACTAGCAATAGCAACTTTTGGGAATTGGTTGAGACAATTTCTTTTATGTATGGTCAGCCCACAGCAAACAGAAGTGAGACAGTTATATAAGTGATGGCTTAAATATCCGTAGATGGACAAGTT